>JARLTB010000014.1:2787500-2912500 GCA_030141615.1 Unio pictorum | reverse complement strand
AGGCGACCTCATTGGAACCTACCTTACTACAAAATGATATTACAATTATCTTTACCAGTTTCATGTTTATTCAATAGAATCAAAATGACATTAACCGCTCTGGTGGCCTAGTGTTGTTCTGGTACCAATGAATTAGCAACAATAATTATGAGGAATAAAAAGTGTGCATTTACAGGAAAGTGCATAAAATGTAGCACAACAAATACAAGTTTGGTTCTAATGAGAAGAAGTTAGGCTGCTGCTTTACTTGGAAAATTGCCAGGGATTCCATGGGCTAAGTATCCTGGTGAGAAAAAAAATAACTTGAAAATTTACTAAATGAGCTTAATCAACCCCAACCAGGAGAGTCTCCAGTGAATGTGATTTATCATGCATGTCATGTTCATGATGTCATGTATAAAATTCCCGATTTACCAGCATATCAGCATATCACAGGCGTGCATTTGATGCACATGTTAAAATCAGTAAAAAAATTAAAAAAATAAAAAAAAAATCTTGCAAGAATCACTAGCTAATTGGCTGGTAAGATCTGCAATGGAAGGTAATTAAGTGTTGGGGCTGGGTAATTAATTGGCTGATAATTATAATATTAATAATGGAGTCCTTTTATTACTGCCCAAAGGGATACTGGAGGGGTAGGGCAACTAGTGTAAACTTGCTGATGCTGCAAGGGTCACACATGCTACAGCTGCAGATTTGTTAAGATCACAGACAATATGATAAATGAATCCACCACCCGATACAAATTCAATATGGGCATTTTGATGTCATAACCATTATTATGTTCATCAGGCTGAAGTGTTGTTTTTGCCACATGATACTATTAAAACACATACAAATATGCATTAGTTGTTGTTGACGTGGTAAGTAGATACAAAGAAGCACAACTGTTATCTTGTAAAATAGCCAATGAAGTTGCCTTTGCTTTTGGACAAATTTATCGACAAGGGCCCTTGCAATTGACACATTCACTACAGGATGCAGCTGGCAAAGACTTTCTTGGTGCAGTAACATCAAGGATGAATTACCATAATGTCAAAACCGCTCCAATGTCCTAGTGGTTAGAGTCCACCCCGGAAGTGTGAGGTCGTGGGTTCATTCCCCAGCCAAGTCATACCAAAGATTTACAAAATGGTACTAACAGCTGCCTGGCTTGGCACTCAGCATTAAGAGGTTAGTGTTAGGATTGGTTGACCTGGTGTCAGGATAATGTGACTGGGTGGGACATCATGCTACATGTCTGTTGCATGATGCCCCAATGCTAGACATCACTATAAACTGCCTCATCGCAGACATCATAGCGACATGACTGAAAAATTGTTAAAGCTACGTTAAAAATCCTAATTAAACAAATAAACAAACCATAACATCAAAATCAGATGATGGCATACTGCAATTCATCGTGATCAGGCAATTGTTGAACAGTTTAATCATTAATTGAATGCTTGCTGGGAGACTATTGAATATCAATATGCTCAAGAAATTTCCACAAACACAATATCTTGTGAATAGGTCAAGACTTCCACATGTGATAGCCATATTAAATAATGAAATTACATGTGGACTTTCTAAAAAACTCATCAATCATAAAAAAACATACCAGTACAATGACATGACTCTTTCTCAAAACAACCAGTTGAAGCTAATGTGACTGTCAGATATTTGTAAGAGCCTGGATAGCTTGAAGGAGTGGGTAAAAAAAGAACAACCGTACTCAAGTGTATGGAAAAATGACTACTGTTAATTCTATTAATGGTAAATTGTCTTCGATTATTATTTGAAAACTGCTGCCATAACATTACTGTTACACTTCGCACAGTGATCATTTTGTTGTTGTAACATCATGATCTTAGACAGATTAAGATCAAACTCACGCTTGTTCTTTTTTTTACTTTGTTGATACCAAGCTAATTTTTTTCCTTATAATTATATCACCACCATTGCCCTGAGTTTGATCCTTGTCCACAATCTGCAGGTATTCTGAAGAAATTCAGGGATAACCCTTGGTAGTTGAGACATTTTTTATCACTCATGACAAGGCAAAACCCACTAAATTTTGACAATTTGATACGGTCATTGATAATCCAAATCACAGTATAAGAAATCCCAGGAATGAACTAATAGTTATAGCATATCATAAGGTCCAGAACGATGCTGCAGACACAAGTGCTTTCTCAACCTAAATCAACAACATCATTCAATACAAGTTTTTGTTTCCCATCTGTTCCAGAAATCAATACATCAATATTTTGTATTTGTGTATCTGCTGATAACACAATGGGACATGTAGACCTGGACAATTATCTCACTAAAGCAGAAATAAATGCTCCTGAAGTGAGTCACGAACACATTTCCATGATCCAACTATCAGGTCACTAGGATGCCATAACTTTCAGAAATCCCAGCAGCAGAGGGGGTTAGCCCACCTTAGAATAGAGGCAAATATTTGCTAAACTAACACTTCCTAGAAAACCGAAAAATATAACGTCAAAAATTGTAAACCAAAGCTTCTAACTAACTGAAAGTTTCTCTTATGGGTTAGGTAATATTATTACTGTTGTCATTGGTTTTATTATTATGCTTGTGATTGTTTACTTTTGACGCCTCTAATTGAGGTCACACACCCTCTGCTGCTATTATCAAAATATTTTATCAAGACCGATTTGATATCTTGATCTAGAATCATGTACATATTTTGTTATAAAACCGTGTGCCTTCGACTGAGCATGACTAAAGAAATTTCTAAAAATATTATAATCCATATCTCCGCTACACCAGGTTTGAATATTTCTTAATGTATGCATATCAACTCCATTAAACACAGCAAGAATATTATAGTTATCTCTGATCACTTTTGGAATTTGTGTATATCGCTAGGTTACAAAAATCACATCAGTGTTTTTATGTCTACCTTGAGAAAATATTCTAACTGGATTTGATTGTTTATCCAGCATCACATCATCATATACAACCAAATTATTAACACTTCCATCAATATCATCAAGATTCGGTGCTTCATCAATATCAGTGATAAAATTAATAATATAATCACTCCGCTCATTCAATGATTTTGCATTTTCATTAAAAATCTTTTAACACATCATAACACCGCTGATCAACAACAGATGGTGCTATCAAATACAACTTATCCCACATGAGCCATCTCTTGATCAGATTAAGTAATAACTATGTCTTTCCACTTCCAGATGGACCTATTATAATGATATGAACATAATTTTGTAACGATGGATGGTGTTTAACAGTTTCTCGCATTCTTGTCGCAGAAAAAGCAATTACATTCATGTTTTTATAAATACAATTATGGATCTATATTGTGTAAAATGTAGAGCACGTACAACAACAAATACACTAACAACAATTACAACAAAAAATATTATATCAGCACTTACAGGTAAGTGTGAACAATGTGGTACAAAGAAATCGAAGTTTAAAAAAAAAGAAACGAGGTGATATTGCAGCAAAATTAATAAAATTACCAGGAACTCCATTGGCAAAATACCCATAGAAAAACACCTTCCGGGATATAATTACTGCTACCCTGGAACCAGACTTGATAATCAGGATCAACCAAAACCTGGCAAGTATCCGATAAATGCTATTGATCGACCTTCCCTAGTTCATGATGCATCTTATAAAAGTAACAATCTGCAGCATAGACATCTCACAGATATAAAATTAATTCACACATTTAATTCTATTACTGATAAATCTTTCAAGGAATCATTAGCTATCTGGTTAATAAAACCCACGATGAAAGGTAAGTTTGTATTAGGGGCTGTTAAATAATATTATTATGAAATCTATTTATTATTCCCCAAGAGGATACTGGAGAGGCACCTCCATAATTAATAAACTCGCCGAAGCAGTAAAAGTCAAATGTGTTACTGCAGTAAATTGGTTATCAAGACAGGCAATATGGCAAATTTGTCTTCCACCACCTAAAATAATCGAATACGTGCATTTTGATGTTAAGGCTCCCAATGAAGTTCATCAGGCTAATATTTTATTCTTACCACATGATACTGTCAAAAGACGGACATACAAATACGCGTGAAATGTAGCTGGTATTGCAAGCAGATACAAAGAATCAAAGCCATTATCGACCAAAGTAGCTTTTGCATTTGAACAAATTTATCAACGAGGACCCTTGCAATGGCCACAGTTGCTACAAGTTGATTCTGGCAAAGAACTTCAGGGTGCATTATCATTGCTGATGAAACATCATAATGTCACCATCAGATTAGGACATACTGCAATACACCATGATCAGGCAATTGTTGAACGATTTAATCGAACACTTGCCGAGCAGTTATATGGATATCAATATGCAAAAGAAATAATTCAAGACGAGATCTCGAGAATGGGTTGCAAGATTACCAAGTGTGATAGCTGCATTAAATAATGAAATTACTCAAACAATTTACATGAAAGCCATCAGCGCAACACAAAAATATATACCCATACAACAAAATGATTTTTAGAAACGACCAGTATTAGGTACTGTTACTGTCAGATATTTATATAAGCCAGGTGAACTTGAAGGTGGTAAAAAAGAAGCTACTGATCCAATTTGGAGTGTTACCACTCACAAAATATCTAACATAATAATACCCATGCGTAGACCTGCAATCTATATATTAGATTCAACTGCTCCTCAGCATGGATTTACATGTGAACAGTTGCAAGTAATACTCGAGGATACACAATTACCATGGCAATCACTTAACTAGTGCATATGCGTCTATTACATTCAAGACAGGTCAACATCGTATTTTCACATGTATAACCACGACTACTATCCTTCCTATCCATGGTGAATTGTCATGGATTTTTATCCGAATACTGTCATAGCATTATACAACTACAGCTCGCATAGTGATTATGCTACTGTTGTTTCAGCATCATTATAAATTCAGCATCTACATCAAAGTCGCGATTATTATTTTTTGTCATTTTGTTTATAACCAGCGAGGTTTTATTCTTACTATGTCATCACTAACAATTTTCGTTTTTGGTGTCAGTAAAATTTTAGATAAACCTCCGGAATTGATTTATTCTTCTAACTCGTGACACTGCAAGATAACTAAATTTGACCATTTGATGCGATCATCAATGATCCAAATAACTATATCAGAGATGATCAACTCCTGAGATGAGTGTATCATCATTGCGTATCCTAGCGTCCAGGGAGATTTGTCTTTTAAGGCATCCTCGATGGCATTGACATGAACCAGAACAATATAATTTAACACGAAATTCTGTTTCTCAGACTGTCCTTGAATTTCAACTTCAATATTCTGTCTTCATATATCAGCTGGTCTAGAACATAATGGTATGGGTAATTCTGGAAACTTTTCTTTATGTTTTTCAAATAATTGCAGCTGAAACGTGTCTCTGTCTTTCTACATGCCACTATCAAATCGTTTGGTCTCCATTTATCTGAAAAATCATTTATGGAAGTTTCTGAAATTATTGCATGCATTATTTCGCACTGGATTTTATCAGACTGTAAACTGATTAATTTCTTGCACTCAATTAACTCTATATCAAACGCTTCATGATCTTCAGTTATGTCTTCATAATAATCTACAAAATTATTTAACCATTGGTGGGGAGCCCAACCAACAAATGGTGTTGGTTGACCATGATCATCACACATTATAACAGCTGTGTTTTTCAATAATAACCAATCGAGAAACATTTCTATTATATCCAGCAACACTTTACATATCTTATCCCAAATTATTATCGTGGGTAGGTATTTTTCTCCCATTCGATCAGGAGTCCATGCAACACCACTTATCTGAAAAAGCTTTGATAAGTGCAGGAATTAACTTCTCGTTTTTTCATCTCTTGTGCAAGTCAGTGTGTTCGTATTAAGACAACTAAATCTGACTTTCCCGAAATAATTCAATAACATGAGTCATATTACCAGTTCAAGTAAACAGTCTTATGTCTACATACTGGATCGGATATAGATGCACTGACGAAAATTCTTATATTTGATCATTTTTTAGGTAATTATCTTCAACCTTAACATCCACGGATTTAGAATAATCAAAACATTTCCTGTTTTATTCTCCGTGATCCCCACGATGCATCAGCGTTTGTAAAATGAGACACTGATTCTATATACTTGCTGTCGATGTAAAATGAATCCGTAGTAACTTTAACGGCGGTATCAGGGAATCTATTTATCATTGATAGCAAGTGTATAGAAACATAAGCGAGCATAGATGATCTTAGATGACTTGCCAGCGATATAACCAACAATTGTACCAAACCGTATTCAACTAGACAAGTAAGTATTTTCTCGCCAGACAAATATATTATTATATTATATTATAAGATATAATTGCCTCGCCGATAATCAGCGACATCAATATTTTACAATCATATATCGTAATAACACTATTGGTGCAGAGTACTTTCAGAGAACCAACAGTGTGCTGCACCGTCTCGGTAGAATTCATTAAAACAGTCGCTGATTTTACTCAACAGGGTTCTATCACCGATTAAACGTTTTGGTGTATTAGAGACTCTATCGAGATTGAATTTAACATTTTTCGAAGGCTTAATTTTCGATAATCTCTTGAACTCCTCCATACTATAATTAAAACAAGCATTTAAATGAAAGATTTATGTATAATGAATCACTGCAAATGGCTCATGATTGGATCAACGACACCGTGTAACAAATCATGCAGAAATGAATTATGTGGGTATCATATGCAAAGTTTTCGACGTGGAAGCCTTGGTCCGTTACCTTGTATACGATGTGGGGTTGGGGTCAGGGGAAAATCGCAATTGTGTATCGGTTGTGGTTTAAAGCGATACAGGGAGTTGAAGCGTTATTATGATAAAAGAATCAAAAATGGAAAATCATATGAATTTTCAATCAAAAATTCTGACACTGACCTTGATTCTGTCCCGGACAAAGTCAGCGACAAAGTCATAAGAACCCCTCAAGACTATATCGAAAGATTCATTATTAGACCAAACACTGAATTAGACAAATAGTTTTAGTATACGAATGAACCAAGAATTCAGACCACACCCTATGATTACAAATTATGAAGCATCCAGTGATGGTATTGTAAGAAACCGTAGACTGAAGAAACCAGTTGGGTGGGATAATGGTATGGGGTATTTGATGTTTACTGTTGGGGGAAAGAAGAAATATTACTGCCATCGTTTCGTGTATGAATGTTTCCGTGGATTGATCAAAGATGGTTTTGTTATCGATCACATTGATTCTAATTCAAAGAATAATTCTTTATCAAATCTAGAAGCTGTTACACAAAGTGAGAATACCAAACGAGGAAAGACTGGCACTTGCTCGAAAAAAGCGAGACCAGTAAAATCTTTGAATACAACAAATAATGAGGAAAAAATATTCCAGTCTATGAATAGCGCCAGTATGCACTTCGATATTTGTCGACCTTCTGTACGACTCGTTGCCGAGGGAATAACCAAGACTGCGATTTCAAAAAAGACTGGACAGAAAATTCAATTCAGTTATGTCTGATGCGCCATATTTTTCATTTAGAAATATGTAATTACCATAGAATATGAATTCTGAAAAAATGAATAGCATTATTGATGAAATAGCAAAATTGAAAAACCAGGATATCAAACTATCAGATGGGTTAAATCCTGATCAAATCATGTCGGATTTTCAGGATATAGAATACGGCGTTAACAACAATAAATATATGCTGCCAAGGAAATACGCGCTCATCAAAAAAATTCAGAATTCTATTCGAGACTCTCTTACATTTTCCAGTGAAGTAAGCGTGTTCGTCCCGTTATATACTATCGTAGAAGGAATACGAAAAGAATTAGGTAACGAATACGAATTGAAAAAAGATATCAATTCTAAAGTTAGAAACCTACGAGCGTTAATTCAAGAAAATGAACGATTTTGACTGTGACCGACCCTCAGAGAGATTTTGTCGTTTTTTGATTGATTGACCCTCAAAGAGATTTTTTTTTCGACCCTCAAGGGAAATCAGTGAAAATATTTCACACTGAATAAAAAATAAAAATATTTCACACTGAATAAAAAATATAAATATTTCACACTGCGTAAAATTAAAATTAAATCCTAACAGCTTTTTCCTATGGGAAATCCCATGCAAAATCGACTACTTTACCCGACGAGGTTTTTTATTGAAAATCAAGGAAAAATGACCAAAAATCAATGAAAACAGGCAAAAATTGATGAAAAATGACTAAAAAGCCATCAAAATGAATCCTAACAGCTTTTTCCTATGGGAAATCCCATGCAAAATCGACTACTTTACCCGACGAAGACTGATCAAAATGGTGTAAAAAACAGTGAAAAATAGGCAAATCAGTAAAAAAAACAGGCAAAATCAGTCAAAAACAGGCAAAATCAGTGAATAAAAATAAAAATATTTCACACACTGAATAAAAAAAAAAAATATTTCAATGGCGTTGGCACTTGCTCCATCAATGAAATACTCCCACGATGGTGCTAAAAATCATCCGACATGTCAAATTGGATAATTGTTTTCGTCTGTTAGGTCGGGTTCGGGAAAATTGTTTTACAATTGAAAAATTGTTTCTGATTTCAAATAATGGTCAATGAAGCATTAACAACTAGATTGGCTCGTGAACGACTAGATACAATTAGGAGATTTATACCAATTCGCGACTCTGTAAGAAATAAACTGCAACAACAGAGTCTACAAACTGACTTTGCTGCGGGATCTGAAGAATTGTTTAAACCAGTAACCACAGCAACGTACGGGGTAGAGCGTGCTATACGGGGAGATGTTCCCGAGACGGGAAAATCTGTTATCGGTGAACTTGAAAAAATAGCAGCGAAAACTGAACAAACAAAACAGGCTGTAAAAAAATGGAATAAAAAAGAACAGTATATGATTTACGCGTGAGATTTAACGAGGAAGGGTTAGCAGCAATTGATAAGACTGATCCAACAGAAATTCCTGCGCTTGTTGTTATGACTTATGAAAACAGAAAAAAATGTTGAAACCAGAACATCATAAATATGTTAAGAATTTCACTCATTGGGCTGATATATTCTATAAAATCAAAACTAAAACAAGTGAAGTTAAGACGAATAGTGCATCATACATTGAATATATCAATGCGGTGGATATAGTGTATGAACAATATGAAAAACTAAAACCGCAAAAGCGACAGCAACCTGCAAAGAAAATATCTTTTTCACCTAAAAAACAACTACCACTTGATGATGATGATGATGATGATGATGATAGTTATTTACAAGAAACGGATACAGACAAACAACTGGATGAAGCAGCTGGTTATAGCGGAAGTGGATTGCAAGATTCCAGTGAAAATTCAAGGATTTCATGTCCTGGTAGTGTTCTCAGTGATATATCACGATTAGAAGTTCTTGTAGGAGGGTTCCGAGCTGGAAATAACTCACCGGAAATAATTAATGAAGCAGCTGATATCTGTAGACGGTTATTTCAAGGCGGTATCATGGATATCAGCACATATCGAGATTTCATTGGCGAGTTAGTGGAAAGTGGGTATCATAGTGTCTGAATTTACAATTGAAAAATTGTTTCTGATTTCAAATAATGATCATACACTACAACCATGACAAACCAAACCCCGTCTATGTAGTTAATTCACGGTTTCCGGTTTATAGAGCATACTATGGTGATGGTTTAGGTAATACCATTGCAGGGTTATTTGCGAGAATGGCTCCAAAAGTGATGCCGTTAGCTAAACAATTATCAATGAAAGCAATTGATGTTATTCGTGATAAGGGTATTAGTGCTGTTGGAGATCTTGCCGGAAAAGCGTTTTCAGCCGCGAAGAATAAAATAACATCATTAGTGAAATCACGGAGGAAATCCAAAGGATTTTCAAAACCGTTACCGTCTACAGCGGAAATGCCTGCGAGTGTTAGTAAAATAATAAATAACGCAGTAGATGAAAAACTAGCGTCGTTGATAACCCCCGACCAAAGCAATATTGCAAATATGATAGCAGGAATCGGCTTTAAAAAACTACAACGATGAAAATCGATTACGATTTCACTATTTAGACTCTGATAAATAGAATAAAATGTTCAAAAAGTCACCTGATCCAGCGTTTGATATAGACACCCCAGTGCGCAAGGATGATTCTGTACGCGATTATCAATATTACGCCTATCATGCAATAGACTCCAATAGTCAATCGCGAATTGAACTTCAAGTTCATGATACCAGTAAATATTTTCTACCCGCTGAAGCGTTTATTGAAGTAGAAGGAGAACTTGTAACAGCTGCTGATACTACTGATGTACCAGCACCGTATCCAGTTGGTACTCAAGTCGGTTTTGTCAATAATGGTATCATGGCGCTTTTTGAGAGTGCTAGATATCTCATTGATGGAAAAGAAATTGAGTCGATAGATCGCAATGTTGATGTGGCTACAACAATAATCGGGTTAGCGAGATATTCTGATGATTATACAAGATCAGCAGGACCTTCTATGATGTTTGCAAAAGATGTTAAAAATACCGCTGGAGGAAATCAATTTGTTGTAAGACGACCACAGAATAATGCTGGTAATGCTAATGCTGATGTCGAAAATATGATTATAAACAACGATCCTAATTTCAATCTAGGAGCTGCAACACGTATTTCAATGTTGCAAGGAGCGCGTAAATCATTTTCATGCGCGATTCCACTGCATCACATATTTGGATTCTGTAGAAACGTCAGAAAAGTTATCTACGGGGCGAAGCATACAGTATCGCTTGTACGAAAGAGTGATGATAATGACGCAATTTGGAGGATTCCAGCAAACCCAGCTGCAGATCATGTAAATGATGATGCCGGTAAAGTCAATTTAACAAAACTATCATTGTGGATGCCAGTGTTGACTCCATCAATCACCGCAGAAGAACGATTACTATCATTTATGGACCATGGAGGAAAATCATTACTAAGTTGGCTAACCGTGAGTACAGATGTTAAACAATCAAATCTGAACGGGTTATTCACGTGGAACCTAGCATCAAAACAAGGCACTGCTGCGCCACGTCATATATTTATTGCGTTACAGGATAACACACGAGTCGACGATCAACGTTTCAGTCATATGATATTTGATCCATTAGGTGTTAAAGACGTCTCACTGAGAATAAACGGCCAACAGGAACCATCTGAAGATGTACAACTTAATTACACAGAAAATCATATTGCTCGCGTGTATCATAGGTTGTTGTCGTTTATGGCACGTGATCAAAATGTCGATACTGGTCTACAAATATCACAATTGGATTTTAAAAATCTGTATCCGATCTATTACTTTTCACTGGAACACCTTGATTTAACAAGACAGTCTGTCATTGATATACATTTTAGAGCTAATGTGCTTCGTGGTGCTATTGCTCATTATAGAGCGGTTGCTGTCATTCTCAGTGATAAATCAATGCTACTCGAAGGTGTTGGAGGAAGAATGAGAGTGGTAGATGCACCAGTGGAAAATATATGATTGAAATCGTAAACGATTTAGAATCAATCTATTTTGTATAATGTCGTATAGTAATATCAATGTGTTGTTGACACCCGGTTAATTAAAAAAATTGCAATCCAAATCAGCTAAGCAATGTGGAACCACAATCACGCTGAAACCCAATCAAATGACTGGCGGGGCGAATAAATTATCGCTGACAACTCGTCAAGTGAAACATTTCAATGATGCACTTGTAGCAAAAAAGGGTGTTCAGATTACTCTTTCTGCGGCTGCTATAAAAAATATGATAAAATCAGGCGGTATATTTCCGTTGTTAGCTGCGATTCCAGCGTTGATTGCGGCAGCAGCCCCAGCGGTGGCTAAAGCGGCAGCGTTAGGGGCTGTTGGTACCGTGGCAGGAATGGCACTAAAAAAGGCAACTGGGCAGGGTTATAAAAAAAAGGGAAAGGGTCTAAGACTACCAGGAACCCCGTATTCATGGCACAGCGGAAAGGGTCTAAGACTAACAGGAACCCCGTATTCATGGTACAGCGGAAAAGGCCTGAGATATGTACTGGCAGCCAAAATTTCAACTTCAAAATTCTGTGTGGATTTTATAACTAATAGATAGATCTTTATCAAACTAAAAGAACAAAAAAAAAATTATACGTCTACCTCATCTGGTTAAAAAGTTATGGGTAAAATTCTTCTTCATAAAATGCCGTGATTTTCTTCAAAATTGTCAAATTGCATAAATGGCCAAATTAAGTAGTCGATATTATTGAAACAAACTGCAGTTTAAGCCTGTAACTTTCCAGATCTCTTAGATTCTATGCATAGACTTTGCTCAATTTTTTGGGGTACTCAATCTTCTGAAATAACGATGTAGCAGACCTTCAAAATTAACGATATTCACCGAACTGGTCAGCGGCAAATACAGCCGCAAATGTTAAAAATTCAATATCTTCGCCATTTATTTATCAATTTTTAAAATTTAAAGCTTATTGTGTTCAGATTGCTGTAAACTATCTAATGATTTTATATTCTGAGGGTTTAAAATAATTTTTATTTTTACCCCCCACCCCCCCCCCCCCAGCAGAAGAACTCAAAATCTCAAAAAAAACAAATACAGCAGGAAATTTTCATAAAAAAATGTTAATTAATTTTTAAATTACAACTTACCCCACATCAGGATAACAAGTCTTAAGTTATTTAAATGCTAGAAGTTATCCAGGTTTTGCTGGAATGCCAGTAGTCTCTCTTTCAAAATATTTGGATGTTTAACCATCCATACGCGGCCATTTGCTAAGCCAAGCTCAAAATCAGATATAAAAACATACTTGGCATTCACGTCTTCCTCATCCGGTACGTCAGGCCAACGATAAGCATCATCTCTGATCATGCAGCGCTCTAAGAAATTTACAGTCCATACAGCTTCGGTTTGGACAGCAGTCTCCTCTCCGATGTAATAATCGCTGTCATACAGCACACCTACTGTGATGTCTGTTCGAGCAAACTTAAAACTTTCACATTCCCTCAGACAAGGCATATATGGAGCATCTTGACGTCCTTCCTCTGGCTGCTCTTCTATCTCTTTATCTGCCTTTTCATTGGTTGCAGTCTTTAGGAACTCCTTTAAGTTCTCCACCATTAGTTTGAAGGGCAAACTAGTTTTAAGGAGTGGCGACTTCAGTTGTAAAATAACCCTGTGGTATTGCAGTTCAGCCTTGATTGCACCCAGTCTTCCAGTCCTCTGTTTCTTGAAATACTGCAACACCCTGCCCACATCTGCAGCAGTCCTGGGGCCATCATGGTTTTTCAGAGTTGCAAGAATTGCCGTCACCTGAGCTCGCTTTTTCACCAGTGCTGCATCTTTTTTTGCCTTCTTTTCCTCTAGCTGATGCCTCTTTCTTTCAACTGCATTATTTTCTTCTTGTCGATGTTTTGCTCTGAAAGTCTGTGCCAGGCATGCAGACTTCTGGAACAAAAAGTTTTCCTCTTCCTCAGTGAGAGATGCCAGAAAAGAAGACACTGTCTTATTTCTGTTCAGCATGTTTAGCGTAGACAAGTGATGTGATGAAGCATTCCTGTGCTTGAAAAGACTGAAGTCCAAATCTCCAAAGCACTGCTCCCCGAACATGTTGGTCAGCTGACAGTGAGCAAGTTTGTGTCTATGCTCTTCATCCTGAACTGCATGGTACTTACCTGGCTTGTCTGGCAGGAACTCTGCAAGCTGACGTTCAACAACCTCTAGAAATCCTGCACACAGATGGCAAATGATAGACGATGCTCTCTCCTGTTTCTCTCTAGAGGTGTTCATCAAAGACAAGAATATTTTGTCTTCAGCAACAGGTATGTTGAAGAGAGGCTAAAAGTCTCTTATGAAGGCATCAGTTGGATGTACGGACCATATTTGGAGGAAACTGCGTAGAAAAATGACGTACTGGTAGAAATCAAGATATGCTATTGGTCGTCCTAAAAGTTGCCAATATGGTTGTGTGACACGGAAAAAGCTCTTGCAGCAGATTGGTAGTGATTTCCATGAGAGACGAGGTGTCTTCTGTGGCTATCACAGAAAAACCACAAGCAAGACTTGCACCACTGTCAAGTGTTACTTGTTGCCCCACCACTTTCTTTCCACACTTGGTTGTTCCATCAGTGTGAATATCAAAGTGTTCACAGTTTAGGACAGCATCTGCTAATTGGAATTTGGAAATGACGTGACCTTAATCCGCAAAGCGTAAAACACTGCGAAGGGAAGGTAACTCTGTTGGAGGGAGGTGAATATCTAGCAAGTGTTTGCACACAGTTTCAATCACTTCTGCGCATCTTGTTGCTGATACTTCTTTTTCCCCAATCAGTTCAATCACAAACTTCACTGTTTCCCTTGTAAAATATCCTGTATCTGGATCTTTGAGCAGAAGAACATGCAGCTGCTCTGCATTTGCCCGAAGTATAATGTTCTCCTCTTCAAGTTCTTTAATTTTTGCATTTTTTTCCCTCAGTGCAGCTCTTTGAACTCTGCATATCCTTTGTGAGTAGCAATGACTGGCTTTTGCTGCTCTTGCTTCCCTTCGCAGTCGTGTAATTTGCCTCATAGCATTTTTCAGCTGACAAGTCATTGCTAAAATTCTCTCAGATCTCCTCTTTAGCTGGCGAGTTACATTTTCCTTCTTTAGGGCAGTCAGTAGATTTTGATTATCTTTATTTTTGGCCTGAAGTGTGCTACAGGTTTTCTGCAGCTGCAGGGTTCTTTGCTTTTTCTGCTGAAGCTGATTGGACAGAACAGCATTGTTAGAAGTAGAAATATCAAATTCACTAAGCAATTCTTTTCTTTCCTCTGTAAGAACACTGATTTTGTCAGAGCTGCATTTGTTAACACGCCGCTCTTCTTGTACCTGTCGACGCAAAGATGCAAGCTGATTGTTGGTGCTTCCAAGTCTTTGAGCTAAAGGAGCAAATTGTGCAGGAATTTTGTTGTAGCAGCTGCTTTCTTGTGGAATATCTGATGATGGCAATGGTTCAACTAGTAATGTATGCCCAGGAAAACAAACTTTGAACTGATCTGAAGGCCTTTGCAAATATTCTTGTAATTTTTGCTCAGCTTCTTTTCTTTTCAGGTTCTTTGTGTGGTTGTCATAAACTTTTCTTGTCTGTTTCAGCCTATACAGAAATTGTTTGTCTGAAAGAACATTTAATTTAAACATATACATTTCAAACTTATATCAAATTAAAGACCGTTCACTGCTCTAGAATGTGGTGCTATTTGTAGGTCTTGACCCGGTGACTTCGGAGTTAAAATGGAATTTCCCTAGCGAATGCAAATCTCTTGCTTTTTCTGCGAGGCATTGAGCGGATCGAATCGTGCGCAACAGTGAAAGTGTTGCTTTTTTATACGCAAATTACTATTCATTAACTTATTTTCATCAACAAACCAAACAAACAGTTAAAACGAGCAAGAAATGAACTTTATTTCAGTATAAATTATAATATTGCTGGTTCATCTAATAATGAAAATATGGCTGGTTGAAAATGATCGTTTTTACTGAGTTCTGTCGAATGCGCTACACGTTTAATGGGAGGCTGCCAGTACATACCTGAGACTAGGACCGGTTTATTAATTGAGGAACCTATGGTTCCAAAATCTTCGATTGGAAATCCTTCGGATTTCACGCCAATGTCCAATTTTGATTTACTCGATGCTGCTAAAAAAAACTAGCGATTAAAAACTTCAGAGGTGTCTTTATGAAAGATCAATTACCACATCAACCAAACAACACTGAAACCGGAATCATTAATTTAAATAACAGCACCGGACCCGGTACTCACTGGGTTGCATACGCTATTGATCCACGTAGGATTGTCTATTTTGATTCATATGGATTAGCACCGCCAAACGAGTTTATCCGTAACATAAAAAAATTTCCAATGAAGACTTGGTATTCTACGCTACCAACACAACAAATGAATGACCCACCAATATGTGGCAGCGAAGTATTAAATGTCCTTAACGCTATTTCTAACTCCTTGGGTAACCCAAGGGGAAAACCACCACTTGTTGTCGTAAATGAATACACTAGTAATCACTGGCAACGACGGAGTCGTCAAAAACGATTTTAGAGAGAGAAAGAGTTTTACAATAACATGATTGATATTTGGGGAAGACCTCTGAAACCCAAACCCGATGACACTGCGACGGGTGATATAAAAAAAAAATTAAAGATGAAATAGCTGAGACGTTAAAATTAACAAGTGTTGACCCGAACGAAATAGTTGTATTTCAAGATCTCCAGGGTAAATTGAAAACCAGTAATGTGTCGTTGGATGATATTTTAATACGGCAGAGCGATGCCGCTGAAAACTCTATTGCGCTGTATTCCAGCGGTGGACGACTTAAAACCAGTAATATATCCGCGGATGACATTTTGATACGACAACGCGATGCCGCTGAAAACTCTATTGCTCTGTATTCCAGCGACGGACGACTTAAACCAGGCGCAAGTGTATATACGATCACCAACGCGATTGACGCCCACGTCCGTGATCTGAATGATTATATATTGGAACTAACAACACTTCAATCTAAAACTGAAGAACACGAAAAACAGTTTACATCATTTCGTAGAAATATCATCGAGAAATTTATTGGAACCACGTTGGATAAAATTGAAATAAAACTCCCTGATATAAAAAAATCCATTGATGAGACGAAAAACTTCATCGAAGCCATCAAAGATGATTTTCCGAGGAT
Source organism: Unio pictorum (assembly GCA_030141615.1). Classification (NCBI taxonomy): domain Eukaryota; kingdom Metazoa; phylum Mollusca; class Bivalvia; order Unionida; family Unionidae; genus Unio; species Unio pictorum. Next base: position 2,895,756 of record JARLTB010000014.1, on the reverse strand, counting down.
GATAACAATCATTGAAAAAACAAAAATTCCTCATGAGAAAACCAACAACGTAGTATACACGATCCAACACGGATCATTTGCGTGGACACCTACAAACAACAAATTAGATATCACTGCAACCGTTAAAGGTATTTATCGATTAACACTAGTAACACCGACTCAATTTAATATTTCATCGTCGAGTTCATCCAGGGTCAAAAATACGATTTCAATGATCATCGACAAGGATACAACTGAAAAGTTCACAATAACATCTACTGATAAAAATTTGGTTAGGGTTTCAACAACGTGGTATGTGGAATTCGTAGCGGATTTAAGTAAATAGCGGTTTCAGTTGAAATCGTAAACTGATTTAAAAATAAAATGATTTCATCATCGCTATGATCAGGTCAGATAATTTTAAACTAGACTCAAAATCCTCGCCGAGGAGTATCAAATAAAAATAAAAAAATACCGACGAAGAATCACCGCAATTGATGTTACTGTGTACTCGGTGTCAGCCGTTCTCGCTGGCGCCGGAATAATACTCGCATCGGTTACAATGATTGCCTCGGTCGTAGTTCCAATTTGCATTTCTGCGGCGGCTACAATCGCGGGTATATCAACCGGGATAACAAAAAAGATACTATCATGCAGCCAGAGTAAACTGCAAGATTACTTAACTCAATTTCATATTGTATCAACCGCATACTCGCAATTATCCTCGATGATATCGTCGTCACTCGATAATACAATTATATCAGATAGTGAGTTCTCAGCGATGGCCAGTATTTTACGATTCCGCAATATCGAAATTAGAGCGACAACAACAGTTTAATAACAATGACAACACCGATGGAATTGGAAAACAAGAACCCGAAAACCAGAATGATCTCAATAACCTCAACGATATCAGATAGTGAGTTCTCAGTGATGGTCAGTATTTACGATTCCGCGATATCAAAATTAGAGCGACAACATGAGTATAATAACAATGACAACACCGATGGAATTACTTCAACAAATAGTGGAGAACACGAACCCAGTACAAACAAGCATGATATCAATAACATCAACGAATCCTGAATTCAGTGTGAATTTCCCTAGCCCAGTCCCCGTGAAGGAGATAGCGCTAGCAAAACTACGAGTGTATCACAGTTGGCCTAATATCAGATCGGTAGCATTTGGTGGTCAACAACCGAATAATTCACTGGTATTTGCGAATAAGAATAAAGACGACGGGACTCCAGACTGGAACGTTGTTTCGATGCCAACAGGGTCATACCAAATCGAACAAATCAATAATAAATTTGCGCGTAGAATAAAATCGATTACTGGAAAAGAATCAAAAATCGCTATAACGGTTCATGAGCCGACGCTATCATCCGCAATTGAGATAAGCACAGAAGGATATGTCATATATATTTATCAGAGTTCTATTAGAACCGTACTAGGATGGCCTGAAAATCCACCTCAGGAAACCGTTGCACCACCTGAACCTAAAAAATCTGATTATATCACCGACAGAATAAAATCTGATAATCCAATAAAGAGTTATAAAGAGTACCGTGTGCCTGTAGAGTTTTTTGGTCTCGGATACCAACCAACTGGGAGAGAAGAGGTTGGAGAAAGAATAGAGGGACATCATTTTATTGACGAACCTAAAATCGTTAAAAATTTCACAGCGATGAATAATGATTTTTCACTGTTGTTAATATCTCTTAAATCCGGCTCTCTCACCCGAGATGAATTTATCAGCGTCGTAGAAACATGCAATAAAATTATCGACGAAATGGAAAAATTTAATTCACAAATTATTCGAGTTATACTCGATGATAAACCTTCCATATCAAGAATAAGATTTGCAAAAGAATATAATATCCGCATTGAAGATATTCCAACATTTAAACTACCAGGATATAACGTATCAAAACTAAAGAAACATCTCAACTACATCATTGATATTGGATTTAAAATAATTCATGATACGTGGAAAAGGAAACTAGTGAAAAATGTATTAATCCTGACACATGATAATGACCCAGACGGTAGCGGCTGACATATCGCTCCGTTCAACGTGAATATTTCAACGGTGATTGCGCTCAATTTAGTATGTGATGTTATCGAAGGAATCTATCAAATTAATCTCGAACGATCAAATCAAGCTCAGCAAGGATATATTCTTTATTCGTTTGCACCAACAGCTCCTCCAGGATTTTTAATAATTGAGTCTCCGGTTAATCCAGTCTATATGCGGTGTCATAATGATTCGCTAACAAGAATTAATTTCAAACTCACAGACCAATCTAATAATCTAATTGATCTACAAGAAGAGGTGTTAGAGATTAGTCTGTTTGTGAAATCCTAAAAGGATTTTCATCGTAAAAAAATTATTAACCCATAGCAGCAGAGAGGGTGAATGACAACGACTTTGCGACCAAAATTGATTGAAAAATCGTAAAGTCTCCGTTTGCCAAATGGAGACCTTCTTTTTTTTTTTTGTTAAAATATGAGATTTCGAAGGAAGGCTCTATTTGCCGTTTTAAGGATTCAATCTATGTTTTGTCTGAAAAGTTGTAGGGTTCACCCTCTCTGCTGCTCTGATTTTCATTGCATAGCTCAGTACATCACCATTTTGGTTTCAGGTAGATAACTTTAAGGGAAACGTTAATCAAAATTATCATGCAGCTTTGCATTGATGAGCCCTCAGGAAATGATCTTCAGGATGATGTTTCATTATTTAGAGTAATTTGATTACCAATTCTTTTAACTTTGGTTTCAGATGAATTAAAAACAGTTTTTTAGACTACAAGAAAATTTGCCATGTGACTACTGTAAAATAATGAGGCGGTTCATTAGTTGATCTTCAATTTTTCATGTTATTGTTTAGTGGAGGTATTGCACCTTAATATAATTATTGTAAGGTACTTTCAGTTCTGTTTGTGCATTCCACAGGGTTATGTTCTTGAACCAGTTCTCATCATTCACTGCATTCATCACTTCCCATGTTTCATACATTATAATCAGGTGTTTGTATGCTGATGACATCCACATATACAAATTGAGTCACTCAAACGAAGTTGAAGCCACCAATGAGTGAAAAGAGAATGGCATATCCAATATGGAGTCATGGATGACATGTAACGGCTACAGATAAATGACGATAAAACAAAAGCCATTTTGGTCACCACACAGACTTTCTCATTCCTGTCCTTTACCAGTAACAATAAGTATCAACAACACTAATATTAAATTCACACAATCAGTAGAAAACCTACATGTCATTCTTAATACATCAGCTCCATTTGCAACTTTTGTTCCTTAGTACTTCTTAGACTTGAAAGTAATTAACTTAAGCACTGTACCATTATTATTATTGTTATTATTATTATTATTATTAGACTCAGTCAAAGTTGAAGTAGTCAGATTATATCCATACCACCAAACCAAATCAGAACTGCATGCTCTCTTTGTTGCTATATGCCTCAGAATACTAGATACTGACAATGGTTTGAAGATGGTTTATTGCTTTGACAAATTATGTAAAATTATAAACTTCTGATTCCAAAGAGAACAAATTGCCAAGTTTCATGAAAGAACATAAACTGATAGCTTCAAAATACTCCTGAAACATAGGAATTTGAATAATTAGTATTAAGTGAGAATGTTATTGGCCAGGATGCACTGCAGAAGCAATCTGTATTTGAAGAGAAAAAGTTACAATTCATAATTGGACTGTTTTATTCGTAAACTTGACAGAATGCTTCAGCAGATTTACTTTGATGTTGCATACATTATAGATTACTTAACACTTTGCCAATGCAACTAATTCACAAATAGTTTGGAAACTGCAGATATCCAATATGCATGCCCAAAACGCTCATCGATAGTACTTATCAATTAGTAATATCGAAACCAAATGTCATAATTAGGTGGCAAAAGTGAATTTGGTTCGGCTGATGGTTTTATTGTAATAAGATAAAAAATAGTTTCAGTTTGTATAACAATAATGTTTGTTGAAATGGATGTTTTGATTTTTTATATTATCAAATTTGCTTTGTTGTGCAATCCAGTGTCTCAGTGTTTGGGTAATGCCTGTTGGGAACACATACATGCCAACTGAGGTTTCAAGGATGTGTGTTATGAAGTGGTATTCTGTGAAGATATCCTCTTGCAAGTAAAGCAGTATAACCACCCATCTGGAGGAAGCACATTTGGTTGTAGTTTGCCAAACAGAAAAGAGCCAGGTCAAGGAATTGAAAAAGTGTATGGACGTCTTTTGTAAACTAGAATAAAGAAGCTACAAGGCTTGTCCAATCTTTCAGCAAGGCACATTAGAACTGAAGATCTTTATTCTCTCATCGTTTTGCCTGTTCATCTCCTTGCTGATCTTGAGTGAACAACAACCTGCAAGTATAACCTGGTTGACAACACAGTAACACAGAAGATGACCCTGCCAGTGACCTAGAAGGACGATCCAGTCAGAGACAAAGCAAAGAATAAGATGATTCTGCTGGTATAGAAATCTATCACAATCTGTAGTAACAGTCCTCAGATAGAGATATCCCTATAGATCAACACTGGAAAATGGCAGATATGTGTAACCATAAAGAGAAGCACAGACCGGTAAATGAAAGAGAAGGACAACAATTAAAGATGCATGCACTGGAAAATAACAGACTCCTCAACTGCAAAAAAATATTTCATTGTTTGCATTTCTCCTCCCTGCCCTTGTCCATGCCAGTCATCTAGGTGCATTTTTAGCCTCCTATCAAAAGATAAAGGTCACTGGAAAGGAAACAATTAAGAAATGGTTTTGCATAATAATTTTAATTTGAGACCACATGGGTTACCCAAAAGTTTATGGAATCGAAGAATTTTGTGGCAAAAGGTGTTGACTTGGAGAGATTCGTTTTACATGCGCTGAGCAGTTCACTATGTATTAGTTTACAAAGTGTAGATCTAGTTTGGATTTTAAATATTTTGTAGATAATTTTTTTCTATCTTACAGACCCTCCCATTTTGACAATGAAGGCAACAAATACTTCAAAAGGAGGCAGAGTGGTTATTAACTGTACAGCTAGTGGTGTACCTGATAACTACATATCTTACAAATTAATTCACTTGGCACCTGATGTAAACAGAACTATTGTCAGGGAACGGGAGCTAACAAGAGTTTCAAACAGCGATGTATCATTTACTATAGAAAATGTGACTTACCAGGATACCGGATTTTATGTATGTAAAGCCAGTAATGGAATCACACACTACAGCACAGGGCAATTAGTCATGGAAGACATGGTGTCTGTTTGGATTACAGGTGAGTATTACATGCATTCATGTCTTGAAGCCTGACGGGCCTCATGAGACGTTGTATGATGTTAGACATGTTGTCTGTATGGATTACAGGTACATGTTACAAGTATTCATAGTTTGAAGCCTGACAGACCTCAATAAATGTTGTAGTTGCGTCATGTAAGACATGGTGTCTATATTGATTACAGGTACGTGTTATATGCATTCATATTTTTTAGCCCGACTTTGTTGTTATATCATAGTCATAATGTTTTATATTTAAACAACACTTAAGAATCTAGAGCTTAATTATATGCTGTTTTTAAATTTGTATCAAAATTTAAAATTAAATCGTTCTACAACTTTTTAGGAACTAATATTCATTTGTATGTTTTGCATTCTATTACTTCTCAGAGTCTTAATGCTGTATTTTTATTTGCATAAAACATTTAATTCTCTCTTAGGAAAAACGGTTGATCTAATTTCTGATTGGTTAGCTGCTAAATAACCTGACATTGTTGATAATGATCCTGTTTTTGTTATTATGTCTTAGTTTATATATATATACAGTGGAATCCCACTATACTGCGCCCCAAATTAACGCAAATTCGGATATAATGCGGTCACAGCGTAGCTCCCAAAATTTTGTTTGTTTATTCGCACATGATTTTTTTTCTTCAAAGTTTGTGAAATAATGTATTAAGAATTTGTTATCATTTTGGGGAAGAGATCGCGTATGGAGAAGAGACCACACATGAATTTGAAAAAAATGCGATAGTGTCGTGGTTCCTGAAATTTTAAATATATGTACATGGATTTTTCTCGTACCGGCTGATTTTTTAAATTTTAAATGCGAGAATATTGCGTAATGATTTTTTGGGAAGAGGTCGCAAATGAATTTTAGTATAATATGATCGTGGCATAGTTTCTTAAATTTAACAATTTCACCAGGTTCTTGAAGTGTTATGCCAAAATAAACATGATGTGGTCTTTGTGGGTGTCTTCAGTTAATGCTTAATACAATCGTTGCTCAAGCAATAGCTGACGTGTGTTTCTTCATTAACTGCACACACATTCAAGCAGCAGACAATGCAGTGGTTGATAAAAGCTTCTCACAGTTTAAAAAAACATCAAACAATGAAAGCAGCCAATGCGTTTTCTGGGGTTGGCAGTGTTATTAGATGCAATCAGGTGACCAGTAAATAATGTCCGCTTTACTAGCTGGAAATTGAGAGGGTTTGACATTTAACATGCGTTCAGCTTAAAAACAATTATAAAAGTGACTTGTGACCATTGCAAGCCTTCTAAACTTAATTCTCAGATTATACATGTGTACTCGTTTGCTTATGAAATCCTTAATTATTTGCCTTTGTTTTAAATTTTTACCATTACAGAAAAGCAAGTTCACAAACGGAAATAGTTCATGTATTTTGCATATTATAAGTAAGTGGCTCTTTGGAATTACTGTATTCAAAGACCTGTTGGATTATGTCATTGTGACACATCAAGACTGTTAAACATCAAACTCTTCCAAAGTATTTGCACATCAGTGCAATACTTTTGACTTAACTCCTCTCGCACTCACTGTATAATAATGAAGCATTGACCTAATTTCATAAGTTACAGATTTACATATGATGTAATTGGTATAACAATTATAAGATATATGTACCGCAAATTCATGCATTGTCTTTTAAATATATTCATTAATCAGATCACATGAAAGATTAACAAATGAACTTGATTCAACAACAAAAAGAATACAAGTTTTAATAATATCCTGAATAGATGGAACAGCTGTCCCTGAAAAGTTTTTCAGTCCAGCAAAATAAAAATGGTGATAACTGTTAAAGTATTAAATATATTTGATTCAAAAAGCATTTTACATAAGCATGTACATTTGTCTGCACTGAAGATTTAAAAAACACTAAACCTTTCTGTAAAAAGCAGGTTATTGTAACTAATAGGTAAGCTTTGGACGTTTTTAAAAATAAATCCCTATTTGCATTTGCATTAGAGTGTAGAAATATGAAGCAGAAAGTGATTAGAAACATAGATCTTGGAATCGCCTTATTATGCATATTCGGACACAATGTTTTTTTTATCTGGGACGCAGAAAATCACCCATGCAAATAGCTGGGCAGCAAATTCAAAGGCTTGCCAGTCCTACTTCAGCAAGCAACTGAGTTGGAGAATGTGTTGATTAATTGATCAACTTAGCCGTGCTGATATTTACTATGACATAATTCAGTGGTTAAAATGTACATGTGGCTATTATAAGAGTGCATCAGAACTCAGAGCTTCCATTATTGTGTTCGTTTCTGATTGTAGCCAAAAAAATACTGCATAGGACCTCAAAATCAAAACAGTCAACAAGACTTGGACAAAACGCCATTTGCAAATTTGGATAGGTGTTTTGGGATTAAATGGTAATAATTTTAATGAGATTCAGAAGAGTGCTAAAGTTGTTAGAACGGATAGTTTGGATGGGATAATAGCCAAGTGTATGAAAGTGTGTGATGCCTGGCTTAGTAAAAAGGAATAATACCATTCCTTGGAATGACAAAAATCATCCTCTGCCCAGAGGACTAACATGAGTTACACTGCTGTCAGGCTATTCTGCGCATCTAAGGTCACCAATATTGGTGCAAACCACATACTAAATCCAATTGACGAAAATATAAATCTGCAATGCCTACCCATTGAAAAGCATCAATTGTTACCAGAATATTCTATTCAAAATAATATTAATTTTGGCTATGAAAAGATGTAATGTTTATTCATCAGGCTGTGAAAATGAAATACATTGCTTTCGTATATTTCTGTCAGCATTTCAGCCAAAATTGAATTTTCAAAAAAAAAAAATGTTTACAGAAATGATGTATATTTGTGAAGATTTACCAGACATGCCGAATAGGCTGACATGGTTGTACATGTCAGTGTTATGAAGAATATGGAAATTAAACTCAATGGCAACCAACAGTTCTTCTGATCTGCAAAGTTCAACATTTTCTGGGTGGGGACTGCAACGTTTCCTGGTGGTACTCTTATTTTTACCAAAATGAGAGTCCTGAACTCCTTGTTTTAAAATCCTAGCAAGACATCTGAGAGTTATTGAGGATCTCAGGTGGGCAACAATTTAATATTTAATTTTTTAAACGAGTTGAATAATGTCCAGTTTTGCTTGCCTTGGTTCGCAAAAGCTGGACGTTGTATAACAAGTTTCATTAATTTAATATTAAATCATTACCTTTTTGGGATCCTCAATAACTTTCATTTTCAACTTCATATTTCTACACTCTAATATCACTAGGATATACACATTACAAACTAACAATTTTATATAACAATTATATATACAAAAACAATTAGCTCTTGAAGAGCTATTTTACTAATGCAATGTACAGTAAAACCTGTTTGAAAGACCACTTCTATGTGAGACCACCTGTCTTGAAAGAACACACTCAATGCACAAATGTAATGATTATACTGTCAAGTAAAGTGTCAATTTTCCTAAGATCCTTCACCATTAGAGTGATGTCCATTCACAAAATGCTGTTTATGTCTTATAAAGAAAATAACATCAGAATAGAATTAATAACTGCATTCTGACATGAAGCTTTATACCAATGATGCCGATGTACTATCAGATATGGCTAGCAGTACTAAAGCTAGTAAAACCTTTGATACAAATCTTCGTAAAAATTTATTCAACAAAATATGACATATCCTCAAATGCATGGCTCTTTATAGAAATATCTGTAATTATGCATAACTACCATTACTTAAAATAGAAAAATCTTTTGAATCAGTTCATAAAAGACACAGAAAATATAATATTACTTGTTATATACCGGTATGTTTCATTTGTATTTTGTGATTGACATTTATTGGTAATTGCAGATCGGAGTTTGGGCCTACCTGATTAATCTCATCTTTTCTAAATGTTTACTTTGATTTGAGCTTAGGACATTGTTTTTTTTTTGTTAGGAATATTATGCTTTAACTGATTTTTATCAGGTTGTTGATAAATTTAAGTAAATAGACCTGACCTTGTTTACAAATTTGCTGGGAATTTCCAAGGCATTTTGTTGTGTTAAAAGTCAGGTTAAAGTCTCAACTTAAGGAAGATGACATCTTGTGTATGGCACAAAGTATGCATGAAACAATGCAATATTTATATACACATGACAGTGTATCTGCTATTAAATTGTCTTTGCACTTTACGTGCCTAATGTATTATTGCAAAATCAAACTCCACCCAAATAATCTGATAATAAGACTCCTCTCAAACCGAAATCGCAAGCTCTTAATGCAAGCTTGCGCAAACTGATATCATGCAAGCCAGTATTTGGAACCTTGCGGCAAGCTTGCGCAAACCAAACCAAAATTGCAAGCTTATTTTTGCAAGCTTGCAGCAAGCTTGTGTTTGGAACATTGTTGCAAGCTTATTTTTGCAAGCTTGTGCATGCTTATTTTTGCAAGCTTGCACAAGCTTATTTTTGCCCCCCCCCCAAAAAAAAAAACCTAAAAATATTAAGGGGTGGGGATGTCCTGTACTGTGTTGCAGGTTTCATCATTTTAAGCTCCCAACTCTTCCAACTGCAAATGGCATAGTTCAATTTTTTATTGCAAAGATCACAAAATGCATGTCCTCTAGCGTTCAGTTTTCTTATGAACTGACCAACTACAATTACATCAACTTTCCATGCACTCAGGCCATTCCTATTTCCACACATTTTTAAAACCTTTTTTAAGTTTATTCAAACTTTTTGTGTCCTGGTCTGTCAGTAACTCTAGAGTATAGATGCCATGTTTTGCAAATATAAAGCTAATAAACTTCAACTTTGTGGAAAAATCACAATTAAAATAACATTGAGCATTATAAAAGTAACAACAAACAAGTGCAGTACATGATATCAATTGGACTTAATGCCCTGCGAGCTGTAACATATTTATTGTTGACAACTTCTTTGAAGCTAGCTTCAGAAAGACAGCTACTAGGGCTCTCATCCTAATTCCTTTTAAAAATGTTTCAAAACAAAAGCATACGAGTTATCTTTTGTGATTTTAATGTTTGGAAAACGTGTGCAAAATAACTCACCATCAACACTAGTAACTGAAAGAGAAAGGTTTATTTCTAAAAGAAATTTAATAATTCTTTTTCGATCGAATTTTATTAAGGTTCTCTCTGGTATTTATATATGTCGCAAGTTCAGGCAGAGTTGTGTGTGATGAAGCAAGAACCTGATGTTTATTAGCCTTTTCATGCACCTTCATCATTTATGCCTAATAGCAAAATCACATTACACAATTTGCAAAACATCGTTTTCTCCGTTACTATATGGCTTCATAAATCTACACAAGATTGCACAATTGTCCTTCCAGTTGTTTCCTTCTCTTTTTCCTGGAGAAAATTCTGAATATTCCTCTTTCCTATTTATCATGATTAGAAGCTGAACATTATGAAGACAAGATACTTTGACAATGGTAACTATTTGCGAAATCAAATATGGTGGATAAAGACATGCACAGTAGCCTCGATTTCAAATGAACCAATTGTATTGTAGAACTGTATTCCTATATACATGCGATATATTATATCAAAATAGAACCGAATGCACGTTCTAAACTGAAAATTCCAAAGAAATTGTTATTATTTATTTTAATTAAAAAACATTTTTTGCCCCCACAAAACGTACACCTGTATTCAGGTCCGACAGCAGCTGATGCTGTGTCAGGTATACCTCATATTCTGGTACAAGTTTGATTTTCTTATATGCCTTTTTGCGTGTGCATGCTAGTTTGATACATGCATGGTCTCAATCTTTTACAAGAATGGAAATATATGAAGAAACTTATTGCAAGCTATTTTAAACTTATTTTCTGACACATATAAGAAAACTTGTGCAAGTTAGTTTTACTTTCTGAAGCAAATAAGAAACCTTGTACAAGCTTGCGGTTATATCCAGCTAGTTTGCCTTAAGCCTGCACTTGCTTGTACATGCTTGCGCAAGCATTTATGTTAGCTTATAAACATCAAATTAGCTTATCGCATGCTTGCCATAAGCTTGCAGCAAGGATGCATTTTGTTTTTTTTTCTTTCTATTTTTTGCTTCATTCAAGAAGCCGTTGCCTTGGACCGATCATATTTTCTAGTAAGCTGAAGTATTTCATCTTTTTCCAAGGAATCTAAAACTGTTTCTGGCATGGATCTGAAATGAAGATCTCCATTTCAGATGAAATTGTAAGGGATTGTTAGTTTCACTAAAGATTTAGAAAATGTTAAATAATACCAAGGACTTTGAGGTGAATAATTCCAAATTAAATACTGCACACAACAATAACTTGATTCTGTTCAGATGTTAAAGCATGAATGATTAGTCTTTCGAGTCACAAGATTATATAGGTCTCCACTTGACCATCATGTTACAAAAAGCATTTTCTTAAAAGAACTAATATGAAATGGATAATAACCTTCTAGAAATTTCTTAATGATTTCTAAATAAACTGTTAGTTGTGATTAAAAAGTTTGTTACTAAAATTATAATATATAACCAAGGTTATATCAGGTATGCCAGACAAATTGTAGAACTAAGGTCAAATTAAACCTTTTGAAGTTGCGACCAAGCTATTTCTAAATTCTCAATGTCAGGAAGAAGCAAGTTAAGTGCTTTTTAGTATGGCTGGGTGTTATCAGAAAGTTTTCTGTAATTTTTCCATAATTGCTGAACCATGGACCAAATTTGTTGAGTACAATTACCAAGTTTCATTGGTTTGACAAATGTCAGGAGGATTTACTTTGTGTTTTAGGGCTTTTTCTATCAGAACTTATAATTATGGTAAATCAAACATACAATAACAATTGTATAATACCTATCATAAAATTATTATTAGGCAATCTTTACAGATAATATGAGTTAAACATGGAATATATTATCAGTGATATGTTAAACAAGCACAATAAACCTATCATTTTACTTTAACTCTTTGTTGGTAGATTGAAGTTAAAAAGAAACAAATATATATTTACAGATCTTCCAGTGATTACATCTGATGCACATCATTTTGATGTAGAGAAAGGAAAAACTGGTCACTTGTACATTGAGTTCTACTCTGGCCTATTTCAACCTCTTGTTACATGGTATATTGACAAGAATGATACAATGGAGCTGCTGCAGAATTCCAGTCACTTCAGGATTTATTTATCAGCTGTGACAGTGGGACTTAAGTATTACCAAAAGACAATACAACTTCCAGGTTTTGGTGCAAGGCTAGAAGTATTTGATGTTGATCAGGAACAGTTTTCTTCCTACAAGGTGGAAATCAACAACAGTTTTGCAGAATCAGTATTTGTAACCCTACAGTTGAAGCCCAGAGGTAAATATATCATTGTAGAGTGAATAAACAGTTCTTAATATTAAGGTATAACCTTTTATGCTATTTGAAGTTAGTTATGATAGAAGCAAACTAGACATTATGGCGCCATATCCACTATTATTTAAGAAATAATATTATAATAATATATTGTCATAATAGAATGAAGAGAATGGGCCAATAACAGAGCCTTGTGGAACACCTAATTATAGATCAACTTGACTGGAATGTTTTCCATTTATCCATTTGTATTTTATTAACTTGTTCCAGTGCTAGGGTAAGTATTTTCTATACATTTTTGGTCTTGTATTTTGTAATCCAATCTGCCCCCCCCCCCCCCAGCTTGAATGTGTTCCATTTATCCATTTTTCGCTTGTTTCCTTGTTTCACTGCTAGGGTAAGTATTGGCTAGGGTAAGTATTGTCTACCCTTTTTTGATCTTGCACTTTATCATTCTATCTATGCCCCACACACTCAGCTACAGTGGCCAAATGGTTAGAGCATCCACCTTGGATGCAGTTTGTCACAGGTTTGAGCCACAGCCAAGTCATACCAAAGACTCGTACAAATGGTACTGACAGCTGCCTCACTAGATGCTTAGTATTTAAATGTTGGTTTTAGGACTTGTTGGTCTGGTGGCAGGATAATGTGACTGGGTGGGACATTATGCTACATATATGTGACATGATCTCCCAGTGCTAGACAAATCTATAAACTGTCACACTGTAGACATCTTAGTGATATGATGGAATAATTATAAAAGCTACATTAAAAATCCAAATGACATGCACACACACGTTATTGTTTTACTGCATTTGCAAATTGTCTTCTTTTTCATTTCAAGAGAAATATTGCCACTGAAGAGCTATAGATTAGCTATCTCAAACACTCTTTACGTTTTCTATGGACATCACTTCAGAATCAGACCCAACAGAACTAATAAGGTAGTTTTGAGCTCCAAAGACCAGTCTTGCATTTATTAATTCTGAGGCTGAAGTAGAGTATGTTATTTGGCCAAGCATGTCTAAACTTGAACATTCAAATGATGTTTCCTTCCTAGACCAGAAATTAGTTAATTCAGTTGCTCCTGCTGGGTTAATTTTATATTTGGACTGTTTCCTTGTATGAGTAATACTTGATTATCATCATTTGCACAAGAAAGTAACTCTTTTGGTACTTGTTGCATGCATAATAAAACCAAAGACTGTACAGATCAAACATTGTAATGGTAGATTATAAACTAACTGAATAACATGCACCTCGTGTTTATTCACTAGACTACATTGAATTTTCATTGCTAAGGTAGTATAGGATATCAGTTTAATTGACCTGAAAGATATGTTTTACTAATTTTGATTTGCTTGATCACCAATCAATCCACATGGTTAAACATCATTATTACAAAATGTAAAAATTAAAAGATGAAATCTTCAATAAAGTCAATGCTATATCTTTTTCCATAGTAGTTTATAGGAATCATTTTTTAAAAACTCAAAGTTCAAAACAAATTTCAGAGAGGATGTATTACATGAGCATGAATACTTAAAATCTCAGTAACAGAGAAGGATGATAATGATTGCAGATGTTCAGATTAGGTAATGATATACTTTGATGCATATTCACTTTTCTGGGATCATATATTTAAATGAGTCATTAATGAGTTATACTCTTTGACATTTAACAGCAGGGAGGGCGGACTTTTTTGTATTCTTTACTGATTTTAAACAAACCCTATTCTTATTGCCATGACTAGACTGGGACCAGCAGAATGATTATTGAAGGTCAGTTGGTCCATCATTGATGCTTACCAAAGATATCACTGATGATCTTAATGATACACAGCATGATAATAGACGACCAAGAACTTCACTAAAACCACTGATGCCGACATGGCGCTGGTGGCTCATAGTATTACTCCAAACTTCAACTTAGGATTTAGTACATGATGAACAATGATGACTGGTTGACATAAAATATTTTCATGTGCAATTCCACATTTGAATTTTGCAGGAAAGTCAGAATGGTTATTTTCAGATCTTACAGTTGTACTTCTAAGAAAATAAAATGACAATATGGTGCACAGCTATGGATGATGCTGGTAAAGTGAGACTGACAAAACTGTCAATGTGGATGCCAACAATGACACCATCACTGACTGGAGAGCAATGATTGTTATCGTTTATGGATCTACTAAGTGGTATGTCAACATTGTAGTGGTTGACAATGACCATCAACAGTTTTTAAAGTGACATTACTGAGTTATGTACATGGCAGCTAGTATCACAGCAAGGTGTCTCTGCCCATTGATATAAATTAATTTTTTTCCCAAAATGCTGCACAAGTAAACTCACAATACACACTCAAATGATATTTGAAAGCTTTGATGTTGCTGAATTTTCATTAAGGATAAACAGGCATGAAGAACCCTCAGAGGACATATTATTGAATTTTGCTAATAATTATGTTGCATGCATATCATCGGTTGATGTCATTCATGGGACATGATCAAAATGTGGATTCTGGTCTTTAAATATCACAGCTGGATTTAGGTTATATCTGATTTATTACTTCGCATTGGAATATCTGGATTTATTTAGGTAATCAGTTGTTGACATCTTGCTCAAACACAAGCACATGCAGGGACACTTACAAAATGTGGTTACCCCATGATACATCTAAGTACTATGGGCGCTGATGCTGACATGTTTTAGCAGTAATACAACCAGTCCAACGAGTGCAGATATACATAGATAAATTGCAGAACAAATGTTTCAGATATTTTTATATCAATGAAGCTGCGCTGCCAACCTTCAAATTATCAAGACTTGATGTCTCAGGAGTGAAAAAAATCTGTCACCAATATCATCAATGAACAGTTTCCTGCTATCGTCACTGCATCACAGACAAATTTGATGACATAAATAGCATTATTTCATAAAACAAAAGAAGAGATTGCACAAGAACTGTTTTTTGTCTGCCTGTTTATTTCATTGCCAGCGGATTGTTGTGCAAAATGAAATATTGAAATTGGATTCACTGATTATATTTCTTTGATCATGTTGCGTTGGTTACATGATTTGTAACAATATGTATTGAAACTCAGTCAATACCAAAATACTTGGCATCTCCACATGTCCATTGAAATGGTGTTATTCACATGTGACACCACCTCACCCACGCAACTTCACTGACAGTTCTCTCTTAGCATAACAACTTCAAGGTTGAGCAGACAATTATTAAGTTTATCCAAATCAATATGATCCATCACAAGACATCCCTCAATAACGCCATTAAAACATTGATAAAAAACTTGACAGAGATATGTTTCTACTCCACACCGAACCTGAGATAGCCAACATTAATAACCAAACCGTCGACTGTTCACACCCTCATGCGATACTTAATTATTGCTGGTAACAGGATGTGCTTGGAATGCATGCATTCCCAACATTTGTGTTCCAGCTTTGTCATCATTATTTCCTTGCTCCATTTGCATAGTAAATATTTCTTGTTATACGTTATGATCGATTGAAGAAAGAAAACCCAAACAGCCCAATAATGTGGCACTAACTTTACTCAAGATCGTTTGATACAATGTTAACATCAAACTGAGGTTAACTATGTTAGAGGTCTTGATACTATAATCCTTGATGCCAGCATCAAGGCAGCTCATGCAGATACATCAGCCATGAATGATTCCAAAAATCTAGCGAGATAGTTGTCAGCATCATTGATACTAGTATCAAGATTGGAATGTTTTCCGTATCATATTAGTGTTTTAGCACTCTTTAATTTCCACCTCCACATGCCAGGCACAACATCATTGACCCCCAGACCCCCTTGTTACATTTCAAGCACGGTTATAGTCCCTGACTCTTCCTTTACACACTTTGCATATGATGCACATAATAAGTGTTGTAAAAGACTTTTGCACGCATGGTGGTGGATCCAATAGGTAACCATTTGCAATTATTCTCTGCACAAGCCATTTGTATACAAATTAAACTGAAGTTTAATTTAAATGTATATTTTTCTTGATTATATAATGGAGGAATTTACATGGTTATCTGTGATAGGGCCCTATGTGTGTGTGTTTTTCTTTTTTTTTTTTTTGGGGGGGGGGGCAAATAGAACTTGACAGATTGACCATTACACCAGTGGGTCTAGCATTTGAAATTATGTGATGGAATCCAGGGCCAAGAATAAGTTTAGACATGATGGGGCTAGCACCAATGGGATATGGCTGTGTTAGAAATTCTAGACCAGGAATGTTAATGAGGGTTGACAAACCCTATTATGAGAAAGCATATCCAATGTTTGCAGTGGTTTGTTATTTATCCATTAAATGAGCCTGATGTTAATGCATTTGCATCAAATGCAAGGGTCATTAACGACAAAGGAGACAAGTGCCCTGGATGTTAGCATTTGAAATTGTGTCACCCAAATTATGACATAATACTTTTTGAACGAATTATAAGGGAAGGGACTTGAAGTGTTATGGCATGATAAAATTAATAGAATGCCAAAGTGGATTAAGTGGGGCCACCATTTGTGATATTGCTGCATTAGAAAAGGCCTTATGATTTTCCATAATGGTTCAAACTGTGCTATGCACTTGAAAATTGGAATTCTGATTAACCTATTTGACCATGAATCACATGCTTGGATGTCAGTGATATTCCCACAAGAGAAAAATGAGTTAGCTATGTTCCTGGTGCTTTCAACAGTGGTGTTGACACTGGGGGGAGGGGGGGATATATTTGAGTATATCCAATGAGATCAATAAAACCGATCCAGTGTTGTTTCATAGTGAGGATGACCAACAATGATTTGATCAGTTTGTGTGACCATGCATGGATTTTTATCAAGTGGAATCATTTCATACAATGATGACAGAAGTCGCACAAAAATCGCCAGAGAGTGACATACCTATGACAGTTTCTTTTGATGGAAGGGAGAAGCATGGAACCCAGAACGGATGGGCAAGAAATATATCCCAATGATTATTATCTGGAATGAGATATGCACTGTATCGGTTGAATCAGCTTAAAAGTGTTTCTGTTGATGAAGAATACAGTTGTGGTTAATTGCAGCAATCATGGCCAACCCCAACATTTCGTCAGCAAATCTCCACACTGCTGGTTAAAAGAATATGTTGTTTATTGTCAGTATCGTTATTTAAGAATTCCGATGATGAAAAATTTGATCAATTTGTAAGACCTAACGGTGAAATATATTGCACGGAATCTCTTGATGACATGATAAGAAAACTCACACGAAAAGTTTCAAAAGAGAATACAGAGCAATTACTAACAAATTGTTTTACAATTCCTTCAGTTGCTGCTCACTTTTCCAGAGAGAAAAATCTGTGGAAGCCCACACGATTTGAATTTCTCGAGGTAGTATGTGAATGTTGTGTCGAATACGGACACGGTGGATTATGGAATACTAAATATGATTCTGAAAACGTTATCTCGGTTGATATGGTTGTGTGTTATTCGGATATTTTACTCATGTATGGAGAGTGTGCTGAATATTTTAAATGATTTTGGACACCCTCGCCACAAAATGACACCGACTTGCGATAAATGGACCAACAATTACCCGATTTTGATCTAACCAGATTTGCTCATTTGAGTCTGCTAAAGGACTCCATCATATCTGTTATGTTTGGTTTGGTAGACATTTCTCTGAAAGTACTCTGCACCAATAGTGTTATTACGATATATGATTGTAAAATATTGATGTCGCTGATTATCGGCGATGCAATTATATCTTATAATATAATATAATAATATATTTGTCTGGCGAGAAAATACTTACTTGTCTAGTTGAATACGGTTTGGTACAATTGTTGGTTATATCGCTGGCAAGTCATCTAAGATCATCTATGCTCGCTTATGTTTCTATACACTTGCTATCAATGATAAATAGATTCCCTGATACCGCCGTTAAAGTTACTACGGATTAATTTTACATCGACAGCAAGTATATAGAATCAGTGTCTCATTTTACAAACGCTGATGCACCGTGGGGATCATGGAGAATAAAACAGGAAATGTTTTGATTATTCTAAATCCGTGGATGTTAAGGTTGAAGATAATTACCTAAAAAATGATCAAATATAAGAATTTTCGTCAGTGCATCTATATCCGATCCAGTATGTAGACATAAGACTGTTTACTTGAACTGGTAATATGACTCATGTTATTGAATTATTTCGGGGGAAGTCAGATTTAGTTGTCTTAATACGAACACACTGACTTGCACAAGAGATGAAAAAACGAGAAGTTAATTCCTGCACTTATCAAAGCATTTTCAGATAAGTGGTGTTGCATGGACTCCTGATCGAATGCGAGAAAAATACCTACCCACGATAATAATTTGGGATAAGATATGTAAAGTGTTGCTGGATATAATATAAATGTTTCTCGATTGGTTATTATTGAAAAACACAGCTGTTATAATGTGTGATGATCATGGTCAACCAACACCATTTGTTGGTTGGGCTCCCCACCAATGGTTAAAGAATTTTGTAGATTATTATGAAGACATAACTGAAGATCATGAAGCGTTTGATATAGAGTTAATTGAGTGCAAGAAATTAATCAGTTTACAGTCTGATAAAATCCAGTGCGAAATAATGCATGCAATAATTTCAGAAACTTCCATAAATGATTTTTCAGATAAATGGAGACCAAACGATTTGATAGTGGCATGTAGAAAGACAGAGACACGTTTCAGCTGCAATTATTTGAAAAACATAAAGAAAAGTTTCCAGAATTACCCATACCATTATGTTCTAGACCAGCTGATATATGAAGACAGAATATTGAAGTTGAAATTCAAGGACAGTCTGAGAAACAGAATTTCGTGTTAAATTATATTGTTCTGGTTCATGTCAATGCCATCGAGGATGCCTTAAAAGACAAATCTCCCTGGACGCTAGGATACGCAATGATGATACACTCATCTCAGGAGTTGATCATCTCTGATATAGTTATTTGGATCATTGATGATCGCATCAAATGGTCAAATTTAGTTATCTTGCAGTGTCACGAGTTAGAAGAATAAATCAATTCCGGAGGTTTATCTAAAATTTTACTGACACCAAAAACGAAAATTGTTAGTGATGACATAGTAAGAATAAAACCTCGCTGGTTATAAACAAAATGACAAAAAATAATAATCGCGACTTTGATGTAGATGCTGAATTTATAATGATGCTGAAACAACAGTAGCATAATCACTATGCGAGCTGTAGTTGTATAATGCTATGACAGTATTCGGATAAAAATCCATGACAATTCACCATGGATAGGAAGGATAGTAGTCGTGGTTATACATGTGAAAATACGATGTTGACCTGTCTTGAATGTAATAGACGCATATGCACTAGTTAAGTGATTGCCATGGTAATTGTGTATCCTCGAGTATTACTTGCAACTGTTCACATGTAAATCCATGCTGAGGAGCAGTTGAATCTAATATATAGATTGCAGGTCTACGCATGGGTATTATTATGTTAAATATTTTGTGAGTGGTAACACTCCAAATTGGATCAGTAGCTTCTTTTTTACCACCTTCAAGTTCACCTGGCTTATATAAATATCTGACAGTAACAGTACCTAATACTGGTCGTTTCTAAAAATCATTTTGTTGTATGGGTATATATTTTTGTGTTGCGCTGATGGCTTTCATGTAAATTGTTTGAGTAATTTCATTATTTAATGCAGCTATCACACTTGGTAATCTTGCAACCCATTCTCGAGATCTCGTCTTGAATTATTTCTTTTGCATATTGATATCCATATAACTGCTCGGCAAGTGTTCGATTAAATCGTTCAACAATTGCCTGATCATGGTGTATTGCAGTATGTCCTAATCTGATGGTGACATTATGATGTTTCATCAGCAATGATAATGCACCCTGAAGTTCTTTGCCAGAATCAACTTGTAGCAACTGTGGCCATTGCACGGGTCCTCGTTGATAAATTTGTTCAAATGCAAAAGCTACTTTGGTCGATAATGGCTTTGATTCTTTGTATCTGCTTGCAATACCAGCTACATTTCACGCGTATTTGTATGTCCGTCTTTTGACAGTATCATGTGGTAAGAATAAAATATTAGCCTGATGAACTTCATTGGGAGCCTTAACATCAAAATGCACGTATTCGATTATTTTAGGTGGTGGAAGACAAATTTGCCATATTGCCTGTCTTGATAACCAATTTACTGCAGTAACACATTTGACTTTTACTGCTTCGGCGAGTTTATCAATTATGGAGGTGCCTCTCCAGTATCCTCTTGGGGAATAATAAATAGATTTCATAATAATATTATTTAACAGCCCCTAATACAAACTTACCTTTCATCGTGGGTTTTATTAATTAGATAGCTAATGATTCCTTGAAAGATTTATCAGTAATAGAATTAAATGTGTGAATTAATTTTATATCTGTGAGATGTCTATGCTGCAGATTGTTACTTTTATAAGATGCATCATGAACTAGGGAAGGTCGATCAATAGCATTTATCGGATACTTGCCAGGTTTTGGTTGATCCTGATTATCAAGTCTGGTTCCAGGGTAGCAGTAATTATATCCCGGAAGATGTTTTTCTATGGGTATTTTGCCAATGGAGTTCCTGGTAATTTTATTAATTTTGCTGCAATATCACCTCGTTTTTTTTTTTAAACTTCGATTTCTTTGTACCACATTGTTCACACTTACCTGTAAGTGCTGATATAATATTTTTTGTTGTAATTGTTGTTAGTGTATTTGTTGTTGTACGTGCTCTACATTTTACACAATATAGATCCATAATTTTATTTATAAAAACATGAATGTAATTGCTTTTTCTGCGACAAGAATGCGAGAAACTGTTAAACACCATCCATCGTTACAAAATTCTGTTTATATCATTATAATAGGTCCATCTGGAAGTGGAAAGACATAGTTATTACTTAATCTGATCAAGAGATGGCTCATGTGGGATAAGTTGTATTTGATAGCACCATCTGTTGTTGATCAGCGGTGTTATGATGTGTTAAAAGATTTTTAATGAAAATGCAAAATCATTGAATGAGCGGAGTGATTATATTATTAATTTTATCACTGATATTGATGAAGCACCAAATCTTGATGATATTGATGGAAGTGTTAATAATTTGGTTGTATATGATGATGTGATGCTGGATAAACAATCAAATCCAGTTAGAATATTTTCTCAAGGTAGACATAAAAACACTGATGTGATTTTTGTAACCTAGCGATATACACAAATTCCAAAAGTGATCAGAGATAACTATAATATTCTTGCTGTGTTTAATGGAGTTGATATGCATACATTAAGAAATATTCAAACCTGGTGTAGCGGAGATATGGATTATAATTTTTTTAGAAATTTCTTTAGTCATGCTCAGTCGAAGGCACACGGTTTTATAACAAAATATGTACATGATTCTAGATCAAGATATCAAATCGGTCTTGATAAAATATTTTGATAATAGCAGCAGAGGGTGTGTGACCTCAATTAGAGGCGTCAAATGTAAACAATCACAAGCATAATAATAAAACCAATGACAACAGTAATAATATTAACTAACCCATAAGAGAAACTTTCAGTTAGTTAGAAGCTTTGGTTTACGATTTTTGACGTTATATTTTTCGGTTTTCTAGGAAGTGTTAGTTTAGCAAATATTTGCCTCTATTCTAAGGTGGGCTAACCCCCTCTGCTGCTGGGATTTCTGAAAGTTATGGCATCCTAGTGACCTGATAGTTGGATCATGGAAATGTGTTCGTGACTCACTTCAGGAGCATTTATTTCTGCTTTAGTGAGATAATTGTCCAGGTCTACATGTCCCATTGTGTTATCAGCAGATACACAAATACAAAATATTGATGTATTGATTTCTGGAACAGATGGGAAACAAAAACTTGTATTGAATGATGTTGTTGATTTGGGTTGAGAAAGCACTTGTGTCTGCAGCATCGTTCTGGACCTTATGATATGCTATAACTATTAGTTCATTCCTGGGATTTCTTATACTGTGATTTGGATTATCAATGACCGTATCAAATTGTCAAAATTTAGTGGGTTTTGCCTTGTCATGAGTGATAAAAATGTCTCAACTACCAAGGGTTATCCCTGAATTTATTCAGAATAACTGCAGATTGTGGACAAGGATCAAACTCAGGGCAATGGTGGTGATATAATTATAAGGAAAAAAATTAGCTTGGTATCAACAAAGTAAAAAAAAGAACAAGCGTGAGTTTGATCTTAATCTGTCTAAGATCATGAAGTTACAACAACAAAATGATCACTGTGCGAAGTGCAACAGTAATGTTATGGCAGCAGTTTTCAAATAATAATCGAAGACAATTTACCATTAATAGAATTAACAGTAGTCATTTTTCCATACACTTGAGTACGGTTGTTCTTTTTTTACCCACTCCTTCAAGCTATCCAGGCTCTTACAAATATCTGACAGTCACATTAGCTTCAACTGGTTGTTTTGAGAAAGAGTCATGTCATTGTACTGGTATGTTTTTTTATGATTGATGAGTTTTTTAGAAAGTCCACATGTAATTTCATTATTTAATATGGCTATCACATGTAGAAGTCTTGACCTATTCACAAGATCTTGTGTTTGTGGAAATTTCTTGAGCATATTGATATTCAATAGTCTCCCAGCAAGCATTTAATTAATGATTAAACTGTTCAACAATTGCCTGATCACGATGAATTGCAGTATGCCATCATCTGATTTTGATGTTATGGTTTGTTTATTTGTTTAATTAGGATTTTTAACGTAGCTTTAACAATTTTTCAGTCATGTCGCTATGATGTCTGCGATGAGGCAGTTTATAGTGATGTCTAGCATTGGGGCATCATGCAACAGACATGTAGCATGATGTCCCACCCAGTCACATTATCCTGACACCAGGTCAACCAATCCTAACACTAACCTCTTAATGCTGAGTGCCAAGCCAGGCAGCTGTTAGTACCATTTTGTAAATCTTTGGTATGACTTGGCTGGGGATTGAACCCACGACCTCACACTTCCGGGGTGGACTCTAACCACTAGGACATTGGAGCGGTTTTGACATTATGGTAATTCATCCTTGATGTTACTGCACCAAGAAAGTCTTTGCCAGCTGCATCCTGTAGTGAATGTGTCAATTGCAAGGGCCCTTGTCGATAAATTTGTCCAAAAGCAAAGGCAACTTCATTGGCTATTTTACAAGATAACAGTTGTGCTTCTTTGTATCTACTTACCACGTCAACAACAACTAATGCATATTTGTATGTGTTTTAATAGTATCATGTGGCAAAAACAACACTTCAGCCTGATGAACATAATAATGGTTATGACATCAAAATGCCCATATTGAATTTGTATCGGGTGGTGGATTCATTTATCATATTGTCTGTGATCTTAACAAATCTGCAGCTGTAGCATGTGTGACCCTTGCAGCATCAGCAAGTTTACACTAGTTGCCCTACCCCTCCAGTATCCCTTTGGGCAGTAATAAAAGGACTCCATTATTAATATTATAATTATCAGCCAATTAATTACCCAGCCCCAACACTTAATTACCTTCCATTGCAGATCTTACCAGCCAATTAGCTAGTGATTCTTGCAAGAGTTTATTTTTATTTTTTTAATTTTTTTACTGATTTTAACATGTGCATCAAATGCACGCCTGTGATATGCTGATATGCTGGTAAATCGGGAATTTTATACATGACATCATGAACATGACATGCATGATAAATCACATTCACTGGAGACTCTCCTGGTTGGGGTTGATTAAGCTCATTGAGTCAATTTTCAAGTTATTTTTTTTCTCACCAGGATACTTAGCCCATGGAATCCCTGGCAATTTTTCAAGTAAAGCAGCAGCCTAACTTCTTCTCATTAGAACCAAACTTGTATTTGTTGTGCTACATTTTATGCACTTTCCTGTAAATGCACACTTTTTATTCCTCATAATTATTGTTGCTAATTCATTGGTACCAGAACAACACTAGGCCACCAGAGCGGTTAATGTCATTTTGATTCTATTGAATAAACATGAAACTGGTAAAGATAATTGTAATATCATTTTGTAGTAAGGTAGGTTCCAATGAGGTCACCTTTTTCTCTGATGAATAAAATCAAAATATAAAAGCAAGAATTGTAACAGTTACCATACATTTTTCTTCCTCTAAAAGTTACTTCCTCAATTTTGACAGTCACTATCTCAAGGAGGATTGTTTGGATTGGTAGAGTTTATTAATCTCAGTCAGGTTGAGGGGTGCAACAAGAAAACCCAAAAAAAGACAGTTTTGAGAATATGAGCAAATACATTATTGGCATTCATTTGCCCTTCAAAGTTATTTTTAAATAGATTGTATTTGCTGTTATTTATTTACTCTAAGTGCTCTGTGTATTAACTGCTTTTCTCTTTCTGAACAAGTTTGTATCCCCCAAAAACTAGTTTTATTTGTGTCTTGACTGCAGATTAAAATGGTATCCCATCATTAGCGCGCAGGTCAAAAGCTCGTCGACAAAAGCACACTCCGACAATTGCGTGCAAGACAAAATTGCGCTGTCAAAAGCATGCAAGGCAAAAATTCTAAAAGTCACTATATCAAATAAAAAAGATTCATACATATAAATAATTCATACAATAGAAAATAATCAGGTATTTACTATTATTAAAATGAGTTACAGTTTATTCTTTATTCAAATTGCAACTTTATGTGCATAATCAATACAAACAGGTCAAACAGAACGAAAAAAATTAAAATGAATTTCAGTTTATTATATCTGCCACTTTTCAAATTGCAACGATATGTGCGATTCTGCGCAGATATTTGATCAATGGTACGTTGCTGTATGTTGGAACCAAAGCTAGGAAGCGTCGATTAAGTCTGATGTACTTTGATTTTGATGCCTCAGACTGTCTAAATCCAGCTCGATATTGTTCGATCATAATCTCAACATGATCTTGCTACTTGCGAAAGTGGTCAACCAGCTTGTAGACAGATGGATAATGGCAGTCTACTGTATGTTGAAATGACTGATGCCATGCCTCAAACAAATTATTAGTGTGCAGTAAACTGTTGTTTACATGGTCACACATTTTCCACAGATTAATAATAAATCTCAGATTTCCTCGACGGTTTAATCTTCAGCTTCCCACATAGTTGTCTGTCCAGTAATCATTGATTGGCATAAGTTCCGGAGGGCTGCTTTCCACCAACTCATCAAAAGTGTCTGGAACATCTTCAACTGGAACAAAACTGAGGGCTAAAGGCATTTTGACATACATGTAAACATTTTCGTCATCACGGTAAGCTTCCGCTAAATGACATTCTTGTACTTTATGCCATAAACATTGTCCTAGATGTAACAGAATTGTTACCGAGTGGATGGTGGATTAAATGAACAAACACAAACACAATTTGAAAGATAATGTAAATTTATGAAATAAATTATTAATGAAAAATAATGATGTATCAACACAATAACTCATGCATTCAACCCACAATCACGCTACACAACTATTCATAATTCAAAAATAAATTAAATAATAATACAAAATAAAACACAGATAAAAAGGAATCTCTTTGACTGTACAAAGATCCAAGGAACCTTTACAAAGGTTATATTACCACAAGTATAAATTGCGATAACAAATACAAAACATCAAACTATACTATCGCACATATGGATTGCGACAACTAGCATGAACATATACATGTATTTAATCAAGCTGCTAACTTTTATTGAGATTCATTTAATCCCTTGAAATACTACTGTGATTTGAAGTAACTTTGTAAATATAACAATGTATTCAATTGTACTACAATTGCAACACACACATGTGTCTCGACCCTGTATAACCGTACGATTCACCAACTATTGAATCGCCGCCCAGCTTCTCCGAATACCTAGGGTTGACTCAATACTTTTATCGGTCACTTGTCCTTCACGGATCCACCACAGTTATACGTACAGACAGCATACAGCATCTACTAGAACCAACGGTCCCAAATACTTAAGATGCCACCCCGGATGTTTACACCTCTAGACAGCTCCGACACTCAGACTTCTATATTTCCGGATATTTACACATCACGACATATGTAGACAAACAGACAATCCGACAAACAGACAGTCAGATACCTCAATTCGATCACACAATTAAACAGCACAATCACGGCACAATCAATCACATTCAGCTACAATTCAGAGACGTTCAGCTACAATATCAGAGACATTCAGAGACGTTCCGCTACAAATCAGATGTTCTGCAACAAATCAGAGATGCTCCGCTACAATATCAGCTACAATAAAGAAACCACACTAATAGTAGTTGTTTCAAAAACAATCTAAAACTTAGATTACGCTATTGCATTTAAAGTGTAGTAGTGACTAGTAATTCCAAATATTCCACGTTTAAATCTGCATTGTAATAAAGGCATCATTACATGAAATGATAAACGTAGTAAAATTCACAATAAAACGAAATATTAATTTAACACTCACCCCTTTGGCTGGAGATAGAATGACGAGCAATCTTTCCTGTGATAAGATACTTTTGGACTCGTAATTATTATCAGAAATATTCTGCCTTATATATCCTCAAATAGGTGAGCACAATTCACGGCAAAATTACCGTGCACCCCGTGATTCTAATGTTCCTGACTTCAAGTGATTCAAAGTCAGGCACATGCAAATTGTTACATGCCGCTTACCTTGGAAAAAAACACTTATTCACCCCAGGTAGCGCATGTACGACGAAACAAAAAAAATGGGGAAATTAGTTTGTAATTGAAGAAGAAATAAATTCAATTTTCGCCTAATTCTGTGACACTAGATGGAAGAAGCATCCTGCTAACCATGCTTCTGGGTAGATGGTTGCACAAGCGTTTAGAGAGGCTTTCTTGAAATTGGCCATAATGCTAACAGGATTAAGACCAGGATGCAGTTCGAGAATTTTCTGCATGACGCGTTCATAGCCATGCTCTTTTTCCTCTGGCAACAAAACATAGACTAGGGGATAGGCCGAGTTGTTAATTAAAGCATGGGTAGTAAATAGAGGAGTAAATAGTGTCAGCACAACTTTAAAAGTACAATCGATAAACCAATTATCTGTTTGCTGTAGAAGGGTCAGATTTTCAGTCGTTCCAAACATCAGAATGCGAGCATGATCATCCAGACCCGAATCCCACAGAAGAAAATTAGTGTATCTTGTAGATTTTTGCAGAGATTCTGGAATGGCAATATCGTTTAATGAAGTTATGTTGGCTAATGGAATATCATTTTTCTTTCTCCGTCATTTATTCACTCTCTGTGAAGCCATCTACGATGGCAAAATCCTTGCTGTCTGCAACGAAATTCTGAGGGAGCTTTGCTGAATTATTTGCCTTGGTCTCTCAGCGGTGTTCAATGCTCTTTGATGGATCTCTGCTACGGTCTTCTTTGCTTCATTGCTCGCCAAATCTGGGGCATGGTTATATCAGAAAGCACAGTGCTTGTGTGCTCTGCGATCACTTTAATTCGCCCTTTACAATCACGTTTACAGCATCTCCACGATGCGCTGTCATCGGCATTTACTCGGTCTTTTCTATATCGATATCCATCAGTTGTTACATGCTCTAACCCTAACCCTAACCCCTTATGTGACTCAGTCTTTTCCATGGTTAGACAAGATTTTCAAATTTTCACAAATAAATGTGATATTTATAGTTGTCTAGGCTTATACTGCGTAAATGCTCATCTTGATGTCTGCTCACTGAAAACATTTATTCAACATATTAGTTTATTTCTACTCAATATTAAGAGTGTATACTTTGATGTCTGTTCACTGGAAATGGTAATTGAAACCATTATTTTGTTTCTACTCAATATTAAGAGTGTACACACTTTGATGTCTGCTCAAAATGATTGAATCTTTTAGTTTATTTCTACTAAATATAACTCAACACTCTTTGATGAGTCACTAGAAAATGGCATATGGAGTCTATACTGTGCGCTTTCGGCGTGCTTTTGACATGTGTGCTAACGACAGGGTTCCGATTAAAATAAGTTCTGAAACACACCTGATGTATTCTTACAAAAGTCCTACTTTATGCCTCATCCACAGAATGCAGAATATTTAATGTCCAGCAGTATAACGACATACTATAATTCTGCAATTATTTAAGTTCTAACATATGGTTTAAATAGAGAATTAAAAATATGTTAGTTTCAAAATCTACTTTTTATCACTCAGTAAGCCCAAATATTTTCAAAGTCTTTATACAAAAGTTGCCCATATTTATCACTAGAATTACAGTTCTGGGTCATGTACACCCAATTAGCCATTCAGTTAGAATGTATTATGCCTCAGTTGATGCTCAATATAGATGCAATACATCCATACCTTTCAGGCCGGATGTGGGGCCCTGAGTTGCCGAGTGGTCTAAAATGCTTGCTGTTATGGATCATTGACATTTCACCTCTGACTCTGGGTTTGAGTCACAGGTTTGGCCAATGGTGGTATGTGAGAAAGCTTGCCAGTAGCTTCTCATGGGTCAGTGGTTCTTTCCGGAATTTTCCTGGTTTCTTCCTCTACCATTTATACTGGCCACCTTGTATAAACTTTCTTGTGCTGAAAACTGGTGTTAAACCCTACAACAGTAACAATCATGCCGGTTGGACCTTGTTGTTTCTTGTCTTCACAAATGATCTACCCTTTGTCACAGGTTTATCAAATGTGCAATTTTGTTTGGTGTGATTCTGTGTTTTATTAATCTTGATCATATATATGTTGTGCAATTAAACTTTTGCAATGAATAAACAAAATCATATATTGGCATCATAAATAATATGCATATAAATGGAAATAAAACAACTACAGGATGACAGACACTATTCATTCAGACACATTTAGATCAGCAATTAAACGGCATGTGCAATTGAAAATATACTGTTGTAAGTCATTAACTTTTAGGTGTTCACATGGACAGATTTCTACAATG
This sequence comes from Unio pictorum, assembly GCA_030141615.1. Lineage (NCBI taxonomy): Eukaryota > Metazoa > Mollusca > Bivalvia > Unionida > Unionidae > Unio > Unio pictorum. Next base: position 2,866,086 of record JARLTB010000014.1, on the reverse strand, counting down.
ATCAAGCTAACAAAGTATATAAAGCTGTATATTCAGACAATTACTTTACTTTCTAAGAGATAGAAATATCTTCCTGTGGTAACAAGGATTCTCTGTTATGATGCTCATTTTTCACCACCTTTTGACTTTTACATTGCTGCTTGAGGAAAATGTAGCAACATAATATTGACTGAAATAAAAAAACTACAAATATGCAGCACAAATTATACATAGAACCCATATGAGGCATTAAACAAGTCTCTCATCAATGAATTGAAATGGTTTGATTTATCTAGAATGATTGATTACCAGACAAGCATTTCAGTGTACATAGTTTTTCCCGTTAATCACTTAACAGCATCCTCAGGTTGAAATTATTCATATGATGATTCGTTCTTCATGATGGGACTCTTCAAGATCTCAAGCTAAAGTTGGAAAATTTATTAAAAGTCTCTGCAGAATTACTGTGCCTTCATACATAATTATATTATTAAAGCACCAAAAAGAAGGATAATCTAAACTTTTTTTATGAACAGTGTATTTATTACAGGTTTAACAAGGCATGAGTGTTGCCATTCTACACCACCACATGTTATGTTGTAAATATTGAATAAAATGTTTCTATATTATACTGAGAAAGCCTCAAAAGAGAGTAATAAATTAGCACTAATTGAGTTGCCATAATAGATTTATCATCATCACTACAGCTGTTACGCAACATTCCTAATTCTAAAGGAATAGATCTTTTTTCTGAGAGCACAACATTATTATATTGGTGTATTTATCATTTATTTTTGAATGATACAATGACATTCTTCTTATGTCATAAATCTGAAGGTTATGGCTTGTTCATATTTCAAGTTGCCTGTAATAAAATGAATACATAACAAATCTTACAAATCTGTATTGCATCATAAGTGTGTCAACCAAGATTAAAGTTAAGTTGCACATCTGGATACAGTCTTGCCTATTATTTTCATGTGTTGTAATAGGTGTTAATGTAGATTGTCTCCAAATAAGTCATTGGATTAAGTATATAACCTGGTATCAATTCGTCTTTAAAATTTCAAAAATGTAAGTCTGTTTATAAAAATGTTATTTTAAACATATTGTAACAGTTATTAAATTTTGTGTAACCTTTCTTACCTATGTTCAACACCATGGCCTAGGGGATGGGCTTCCTGGGAGGAGTGAGGGCCTTAGAAGCAAACTGTTTCATGCCAGTTCACATTATCTTGAAATTATTGCTCCAAATGTTTGTGACTTTTAAAGTTAGGATTATTTAGTATGACAAAGATACATTTGATCTATGATAGTAACCTGAATATCATTGATGAGTGAGGATAAACGAATTTTATTTTCTACAAGGTCCACCAGAAACACCAACCAACCTTGGTGTTGTTCCTGACAGTGTCACTACTCACAGTCTACAGCTGACCTGGCAAGCAGGATTCCATGGTGGAGCCTCACAAACCTTTGTCATTGAGTACAGGGAAGCTGGAAAGACCAACTGGCTGAATAAAATAGAATCAAAAGGACTTGTACAGTATGTCAGCCTGAATACATCCATTACTGATCTCAAGGATGGAACTACTTACGAATTTAGGATTTACACAGAGAATAGTTTTAATTGGTCCCAAGTATCTTCAACAGTCAATGAGACAACCAGGACAGGTTTGATTTTGTTGTTCTATTTCCTTGTAGTTTTGTATGTTGCATTTCATAGAAAGCAATATTCTGTAATTTAATCCATGGATAAATATCTATCTCATAGCATGTGGGGTGAGGGCTGCAGGGGTATGCAATCTTTAGGTTTGAAAGTTGCATGGTGCAGGTGTACCATTTCAGGCTTTGCTGTTGAAAACTTTATGTAATTTAATCTAAGCAACCACATCATGTTACAATATCTGTGTCAAGATCTTTCACTCTGTGAGTACTAGCATATGTAAAAATGACTGTTTTTTATAGAAGAAAAGTTTGTCTCAGAACAAAGGAGTATTTGCCTCCTCCATTTAGTAAAGGTACAGTTTTTTCAATATTGAAGGAACTTAAGAAGTAAATGTATGTAAATCTCAAAATTGCACATCATAGTAAAATCATGTCATTATGTCAACATAAAGGTCTCTAATCCCTCTCAACAGTTTTTAATTTTGGCAGACTTGTGCAGCTTAGTTTGAACCATACTTTTATCAGCTGAATCTGCTAATTGACTTTGAAGATGATGTGTAGGTAAAGCAATTAAAAATGGATCATCCATTGGCTTACTTTATTCCCAATTTAAAATTTTAGTTGTCGTCCTAGACCATAAAATGATCCTGCATCCAGTGAGTATCGTGAATTAATATGTCTTAGTTCAGCTCCTTAAATCTCTTGTTACTTGTTTCATCTTTTATGCCTTTGAGCATTCTGGCATGAAGAGCTGTCAAGCTTTTCAACATTAGTATGCCTTTAAATTACTTTCAAGTCTATACAAATATGCCAATCCACAATCCCATGAAGTGACAGATCCATAAAAAGTATAAAGCCAAAATTAAATCAAAGGATTCAGAAGACTGGCCAAACATATTAGAAAGCATCCCTGCCATAAACGTCTTTGACATTTGTATAAATATTGCCTACCTGCCACAAGGTAATGTTGTTGTTGTTGACCATTATGAAGCATTTAAAAGATTTCACTGTATTTGAAATCCTTAGCAGACAAATATGAAGTTTTAATATGATATTTTATACTAAAAAATAGAAGAATCATTACTGATTTTTTTTCTCAAAAGTGGTTTCCAATTTTTCCAGCATCCATTGCCTTTACATCTGTCCTGCATTATCTCATCCATCTGTTAGTAGAACTGTGTTATTACTAATCATTCTTATCAATTTTGAGGATTGCTTTGGCACTTTATGCATCATAATGTCTAGTTATTCCTAAACATTGTTGTCACTATGACCTGCAATATGGCCACAACAGTGGCCATCTTGAAAGTATAGTTATCAGTACTCCTGTGCATGTTTAAATATAGCACTTGTATTGAAATCTACTTTGTGCTAATAATAGACCATACATCACTGTGCCCAGTTGCCGCCATATTGTTTTCAAACAAAGCACAGAGAGATGCTTAATTACATGTAGTAATTATCGACATATAGGCAAAATTAAAGTTGTTTCTATTTACACTTCCATCACTATGTAATGTTTTGATATATTCAAATATAATATATGAGTGTTAACAGCACAATGTATAGTCATGATCAGTTATTGCCAGTCCACTGCTGTAGTGCTTCAAATAAGCCGACAATTAAGCCGGTAAATGCGACTTTGTAAATGATTGACATGTAAAGGACGCCTTAGGTGGTATATACATGTATATCTGCACCCACTAGAGAGCCATAGTGTGGGAAAAATCATAGTACATGTACAGCATGGGAAACATTGTTCTAAACCGTACAGGTTTGAATGATTTCAAACCAACAAATGCATGGTTGGAAAGATGGAAAAAAGCGCAACTGAATTAAATTTAAACAACACAGCAAAAAATCAGGATGTAGACCACTTTAGAGCTGAACACTTTTCTGTGGGAGATAACCCATCAATGTCTGACAGCAGTTTTCGAATGACAAGCGATCTATAGAATTTCTTGAAATTTGCTTTAATTCCTTGATCCATTGGTTGAATCAGTGAAGTTGTGTTCGTAGGAAGTAAAACAAGCTTAACATTTTAGGCAAAAGTTGAAAGAGTGGATTCTAATCATTGTTTAAAATTATTCTTCACATATATTTGTGCCCTGCTGATTTAACGCTGAACTGTACCGTACTTCGCTTAACTGCACAGTCTCATGACGGGCCCAAGGGTGTCCACTTAACTGGAGTTGACTGTATATATATATATATATATATATATATATATATATACATATATATATATATATATATATATATATATATATATATATATATACATATATATATATATATATATATATATATATATATATATATATATATATATATATATATATATATATATATATATATATATATATATATATATATATATATATATATATATATATATATATATATATGTGTGTGTGTGTATGTGATGTGTGTCCCAAAAAAATGTGTTGAAACCATTAAAGGCATACAAACTAAGATTTTCGACTTTTTTGTTCTAGCAAATGCATGATACTATGAAAAGTATAGTAGTAATAACGAGAAATAACAGGTCATTCAGTTTCAGAAATGTACAACTGTAAGTTTAATCAATGAAACTATAACAAATTTTCTGTACGGATTGCTAATTAATTATGCATAAGCGGAAATTATCGATATTCTCCGAAGTCGCAGTTTCACGTGACTTGCATCAACAAATATGGAAGTCGAGGTAAGCATCTGTTGATATAATTATTGCCTTATTCTTCGTATTTCTTCGTCTGTCCTTCTCCTTAGTTCTTTATAGTCACCCACAATATATGTATTGCTTATAGATTTCTCATTATATATGATAAATTACAAGAAGTAGGCAAGAAAGTCAATATGATGGAAAATCATGACAATAAGAGGTTCCTTTAAGGGGCCATTCTTGAAAGCGTTTGTGAGATTGTGTTACGTTGTAAGATAAACCAACTAAAATATGATAACTTGTATCATTTTAATCAGAATGGCTATTGAAAGGTCTCGCTAAAGTCTCGTCTTAGGCTCAGAATAAAGTTGATTTTCTTGTGCATTTGCATTACCACCTTACGCTCACGTATCCGATAGTCGATGTGATTTGCGCATTTGTTTGTATATTTACATATTTGCTTCATTGCATAACACAAAAATTAATATTTTCCCACATAACATTTAATGCATTTATTTTATTTGGAATTTTTGTTACTGATAATTTTTTTTAAATTTCTGCAGGACTTCGACCTGGTTGTTTTAGATGAAGTCGTGCTCCTTGTTGCATAGAGGTATATGCAAGAGGACCTGGCAGCAGAAGAAGGTAATGATTACAACCGGGGGAAAAGGCATATTGCTAATAGGCAGTTTTTTATGGACTTAAGGGGTACCTATGTACTGGCAACAGACATGTCATTCCAAGCTGTTGTGTATGGCGTATAATGGATAAATAATTTTGGCCAGTACCATGGCTTTACTCAAGGAAGACTTGGGTGATCTATCCAATGATATGATGTGTGAATATTATAATTTATTAACTTGTATAAAGCATTTCTTTTGTAGTATGCAATTTTTATTTTGCATGAACAAGTTGTGTTAAACATTTTTTGTAGCTACCTACCCACTAAACAATGATTATATGTATGGCTATGTTTTGAAAGCAACTTTAAGGAGACTATTTATTAAAAACATAGGATGAATTGAAGTTGACTAGCATTGTCTTGGGATGTAAAGGATGTAAAGAACAAAAGTACACTGGTGAACATGATTTTAATTGTGCATAAACAGTAACACATGAAGTTAAATGATAAATAATGCATATTCATATTGAGTTGAGAAAGCAAAACTTGTTGCAGTGTTTCATGAATACAGATTGGCTTGTAAATATCAACAGAACCACAAACACTAGGATACTATTCTATCCAGCTACTGCTTATTAATTTCAATTACATGTAAAACAAAATGGCTCTGGAAAGAGAATAAGGTTTTTAAAACTAAAATACTAGTTCATCAAAATCAACCTTGAATGCTTATATCACATGTGCATTATCAGCCGTCTTATTACAACTAAATCAAATATACTTGACAACAATTAAAAGCATCCAATTTTCAGTTTTTTTTAAATGTGTTCATTTACCATAGAAATAATTATATTTTTATATGAATACCAAGATTAATGTACACAACTGCATACACTTTTAAACTAACTGTTATATATTATGAAATGTACTAAACTTATATAAGTACAAATGTGCATGTACAGACATAACTTTAATTCAAGAGAACAGTCAAACAAAAAAGACTGAAGGATATCATGTAAGAATAATTTTTTTTCATATATAGAGGTTTTCGGTGTTATTTATGTTCGGTGTGGTGCTCCCACTATGATTTAAATTATTACAAAAGCCCCCAGTCATTGGTGCCGACAGTTAAATTAATGAATATACAAAATGTGAAAGTCAAATAAACAACAATTTAATATATCATTAAAAAACAGTCATCTCTCAAATGCGATTCAAATTAAAACCCTATCACTCGTCTTTAAAAAATCGACCAAGTTATTTTATCATCTTATTAGTGTAATAGATTATCCTCCTATTCCTACTCATCGGTATGACCTTTATCTGGACTGGACCATTTACTCAATGCAAAAATTTAGGACATCACCTAACATACTACTGCAGAGAAAAAAATATTGAAATAAAGCCCAATCCCAGGTATGTTTCCTATTGCATTTCTTTTAAAATTAGGGTAGCTAGTTACTCACACACACACATATATATATAATAGTATATATAATGTACTAAGTACAATGTAAAACTGGCTCAGATATGCATATCAAATATCAAATTCAGGAATGCTGGGGTCATGCTACCAGGTGAAGAGACTTTGCCCTCTTGATTTTTCACACGTAAAATGGCTGGTTGTACTTTATACCTTCCTTGATGTACCCATTAAGTTCTGGCAGTGTTGTAACCCAAGGCAAAATGTACTTATGCATTGTTGATACCAATTAGCCTACACAAACAAACTCTTACACATTCACAGGGGTGTTTTAATTGCTAACTGACCGCTAACCCTGTTTGCAGCAATATATCACTGCTCGAGTTCATGAAATTGGGCCCGCTGTGGGATATTAAAAATTCCATCGATGATCTTAGAGCAACCAGTAATGAAATACCCGCGATTAATTGGCAATTAGAAGCTATCAACACTGATACTAAAACGACCAACGATATTATCAGGGATGATACGCCGAAGATGTTAAAAATACTTGAAAAAAACAAAAAATCCTCATGAGACAACCAACACGATTCAACATGGATCATTTGCGTGGACACCATCCACTAACATATTAAGTATCACCGCGACCATCAAATGTATTTGACACCAACTCAATTTAATATATCATCGTCGAGTTCATCTGGGGTCAACAATACGATATCAACGATCATCGACAAGGATACAACTGAACAGTTCAAGATAGAATCCACTGATACAAATTGGGCTAGGGTTTCAGTAACATGGTATGTGGAATTCGTAGCGGATTTAAGTAAACAAATAAATTAAAATCATAAACGATTTGAAAATAACATGGCATCACAATACCGTTATGACACCGTCAAAGAATTTCAAGCGGAACTCAAAACTCTTTCTGAAGAATACCGAATAAAAATGAAAAAATACCAACGAAGAATCACTGCCATCAATGTAGCTGTATACTCGCTGTCTGGTGTAATTGCCGGTGCTGGTATTGTTATATCATCGGTTACAATGACCGTTCCGGCTGTTGTTCCGATTTGTATATCTGCGGTGTCAACCGCCGCAGGAATAGCCTCCGCGATAGCAAAAAAAATATCATGTTCTCAACAAAAACTAAAGGATTACACTGTTAGATATGCTGCGGTATCTTTTGCGTACTCGCAATTATCTAAGTTGACAGCGTCGTCGCTCGACGACACGACAATAACCGAGGATGAGTTTTCGAGAATGGTTCAGTTGTACGAGTCAACTATGTTAGAATTAGAGCGCGACAATAATAATAAGAATGGCAACCCCGCAAGAACTACTTCAGCGGATAGTAAAAAAAAAACGAACCGACTCATTGAATAGCGGAAAATACCACACCGGTGAAAACCAGGATGATCTCAATAACATCAACCAATCCTGAATTCAGTGTGAATTTCCCTACTCTGATTCCCGTTATGGAGAACTAAAAAACTACGAGTGTATCACAGTTGGACTAATATTAGATCGGTAGCATTTGGTGGTCAACAACCGAATAATTCCTTGGTATTCGCGAATAAGAATAAAGAAGACGGGACTCCAGACTGGAACGTTGTTTCGCTACCGTCTGGGTCATACCAAATCGAACAAATCAATGCTGAATTACAACGTAGAATTAAATCAATTACTGGAACAGAATCGAAAATCTCTATAACAGTTCACGAGCCGACACTATCATCTGTGATTGAGATAAACTCACCCAGTTATGTCGTAGATATCTATCAGAGTTCCATAAGAACCGTGCTAGGATGGCCTGAAAATCCACCTCGACAAGAAAATATTAATATACCACCAGAACCTAAAAAGTCTGATTATATTTCAACTAAGGAGGATTATCACGATTATCGTAGGTTTCATAGCGACAGTAGGATATTTGAAAACAGGTTATTATGCTGAACCACTAAATCATTATAATTTTGCTTATGTTTTTTTTTATTTAGAAGGATCAGGGGATGATAAGTACTATGTAATAAAGGAACAAACAATTCACGGATATGAATTCCAGTTTTGAAAGATTAAAAAATAACTTCATAAAAGAAATTAGTAAAACCCCACCTAACCGAGATGAAGCCATCAAATAAATGGAGGTGTGTAATAAAATTATCGCAGACATGAGATTTTTCAATTCGCAATTTATTCGATTTATATTAGATCATAATAATCCTAAAACAAGAACAGAATTTGCAAAGAAACTTAATATACGCACAGAAGATATCCTCCCCGATTTTAAGTTGCCAGGCTATAATGCACCAGAACTAAAAACAAAATATCTCATGCCATTGACGTTGGTTTCAAAAGAATACACGATGCATGGAAAAAAACAGCACCACAACAAACAACTATCCTGACACATAATAATGACCCAGAAGGTGGTGGTAGGCATATCGCTTCTCAAAATGTGAATATATCCTTGGTGATTGCATTGAATTTAGTATGTGATGTCATTGAAGGAAGCTATCAAATAAATCTTGAGCGATCAAATCAAGCTCAGCAGGGATATATTTTATATTCATTTGCACCAACAGCTCCTCCAGGGTTTCTAATCATTGAGGATCCAATTAATCCAGTCTATATGAGATGTCATAATAATTCGTTAACGAGAATTAATTTTAAAATCACCGACCAATCCAATAATCTGATTGATTTACGAGGCGAGGTTTTACAAATTAGTCTGTTTGTGAAATCCTAAATTGTTTACAATTTCATCGTAGAAAGAATTGTTAACCCATAGCAGCAGAGGGGGCGAGACAACGACATTGGCGTCCTTTTTTTTTTATTCTATTTTACCAAAAGGACGCTTTTTTCCGATTTAAGAAAGCCTCAGTTTGCCGAATCGATGCCTAAAAAAGTTGTCGGATTCGCCCCCTCTTCTGCTCAGTGTGTGAGATGCACGCTAAATTAGGATAGAAAATATATTTATCTCTCCAAATATTAGCATTGAGGTCTATGGAAAAACAATTGGTACCGTGATACCAAAATCAGATACCAGAAACCCGGAAACAGAAGATGAAATTTTTTAGAAAAAAAAACAGATTTTTTTTATTTATTTTTTTTTTTTTTGAAGAGCTGAAAAATCAGGAGTTTCTCTTAAAAATCGGTAACACGGGAGATACGTCCGAAAATCCGGATTGCCAGGTCTATATAACCTGTAAGCTTTGAATGGATTGCTTTCAAATTTATATGAAGTGCGAATGAGATTTTTTATTCGGTGAATCGACTGCTGTGATTGGATAGTTCCAGCCCCTGCTGCCAATCAAAGACTGTGAAAAAAATATTTCAAGGAACTATCCACAACTTCGGTAAAATTTCCTATTAATATTTTAAAAGTAAAAATTTAAAACCAGTAAGTAGATTAGAATCTGCTATGAGTATTAAGTGGGGTCCTTATAATAATCACAATATCAATAATATAAAATAAAATTATCTCCCAGCTTCCGATCGTTGCAGACCGGAAGTGCCATTTCGCGAGCATGTAAACAATGGAGACCTTTAACAGAGTAGAGACATTTTACGTGTAAGTACACTAACACAAGATCACATTAATTACTTTATCCATTGCAAATGTACACCACTTCCAACAACCTTCTCCACTAGACCTACCATACCAATTTGCAAATTTCTTTGATGACAAAGTACAAACCATTAGAGATTCGCTTGACAGCACAATTTCAACTGATTTGTCACCATGCAGTTATGATGCAGAATTTCAGCCACAACTGTTAGGAGCATTTGAACCTGTTTCTATAGATTTAGTATGGACAATCGTGATGAAAAGTGCACCAAAGTCTTGTGAACTTGATCCAATTCCGACATCAATGCTGCTTGAGTGCTTAGACCCAATATTGCCTTCACTAACACGTTATTAATATCTCTCTCTCATCAGGGGAATTCCCATCATTTTTCAAAACTGCCATCATAAAGCCACTGCTGAAGAAACCAACACTGGACCATAATGATTTAATGAACTAGCGCACAGTTTCTAATCTCCCATTCATATAAAAAATCTTGGAAAATGTTGTTCTAACTCAACTTGTATCTCATTTGAATTCAAACAGTCTTTTTAGCAATGTACAGTCTGCATATCACCCTTTCCACAGTACGGAAACTACTCTTCTGAAAGTATTTAGTGACATTCTCTCAGCTTTGAATAGTGGAAAGATTACAGTCCTCACTCTCCTGGATTTATCTGCAGCATTTGACACAATAGACCATGATATATTACTTCACCATCTCCAGCATGTATTTGGCATTCAGAATATAGCCTTACAGTGGTTCAAGTCCTACTTAGTGAACATGGCACAAATTATATCTGCAAATGGAATTCACTCCAGCCCAGTTGACATATGTTGTGGTGTTCCACAGGGGTTTGTTCTTGGACCTGTTCTCATCATTCTGTATAATCAGCCACTCTCAAGTGTCATAGATCATCACCCAGTGTTGCACCAATTGTATGCTGATGATACCCAAATATACAAGTCTAACCACCCAACTGAAGTTAATGCTACCATCCATGGAGTAGAGAAGAGCATTTCTGATGTGAAATCATGGATGACATGTAACAAGCTGCAGATGAATGATGATAAAACTGAGGCTATTCTGATCACAACACAAAGACTTTCTCATTCACATCCTTTACCTCAGACAATAAATATCAGCAACACCAACATTAAATTCTCACAGTCAGTACGGAACCTAGGCGTTACTCTAGACAGTACTCTCACATTCCACCAACATGTCATGAACATATGCAAGGCTGCATATCTTGAATTGAGATGCATCAGTTCCATTCGTAAATATCTTTCAGTTGATGCCACTAAAACACTTGTGTGTTCATTAGTATTTTCAAGACTGGACTATTGTAACTCAATTCTATCTGGTTTGTCACAATATTTACTCCAGAAACTTCAAAACGTTCAAAACACAGCTGCACGGATCATCTTTAGAGTACCTCGATCAGAGCACACCTCACCACTGCTCTGTACCCTACATTGGCTATCAATTTGATACAGAATCAAACACAAAATTTGTTCTCTGTGCTATGTTTCAATGACAGACTCCAGTCCAACATACCTATCCAGCCTCACCCATGTGTATACACCAGCTAGATCCTTACGCTCTTCTTCTGATAATCGTACACTCATTGTTCCCAAGGTGAAAACAAAGTCATATGGACAACGTTTGTTTGCACACCAGGGCCCGGCGACGTGGAACAAATTGCCCATTGAAATTAGACACAAAGACACAGTGGTCCCTTTTAAGAGTGCTCTTAAGACTCACCTGTTTTGACTGCATGGACAAACTTAGCGACCTAATCATGTTTTGTATCTTATGTTTTCAGCATATTTTTATGTTTTCTAATTTCATTGTTTTTGTCTCTTGTTGTTCTGTTGTGTAGTCATATCATTATTGATGGTGTAAAGCGCTTAGATCTTCGTAAGATTAGGCTCTATACAAAGTTCTCATAATTATTATTATTATTATTACTACTCACAACTTAGCTATAACTCTCAAACAATTTAACTACTGACGTTCAGTTTCACTTGCTCACTAAAAGGATATACGTAGCTTTGCAAAACTTAAATGAAAGGTTGAAATGTTCAACATTATGTTGCCATTTTACTTGAAAAATGCCATTTACAGCACATTTTTTTTGTCTACATTTGATGAATACTTAAGTTTTATTATAATTTAATGATTAAATTGTAAATAAAAAATCTTATACAGGTTTAAACTCTAAATGAAAACAGTCGTTGTTCAAATTTATGTTGTCAATAACTTTGGTAATTTTTCATTTTATTTAAGCATAAAAAGCAGTAACATCATTGAAATGTTTACTATTCTGAAACTCCCAAATGTATTTTATGTTTTTCAGAGATGGAATCAGTGCTGTACCAGCAGAGTACTTAAAAGAACTCCTTTTTGTTGTCAGTAAACAGGATCAAGTGTTTGGTGCATTCTTCCCAAATCATTTTGATAGGGATTAAATTTCACTGTAACTGCATATTATCAGCTGTCACATTAGAAATGTCTATTAAAATGGTGTTGTGCCAATTCCCTGCATTTTTATGTATTTTTCATTATTTTTCTTAAAACTAATGTGTCAGATAAACAGGGACATACCCTAATTTATTATCTATTTCACCTAGTATTTTCAATTACCCCTAATGTAACTAACATACAAATGCAAATTGTCAGATTTATGACATGTACTTTTAAGCATTGAAGACTTTACTTTAGATTCAGTTGCTAGAAAATATATTTTTACAATCGTCCAGTGTGGTTACAGGACATTGGAATTAAAGGACCACTGTGTTATACTAACATAATTGTTAGTGAAGTGATTGAAAGTCTATGAATAAGTAGAATTTATCTAACTTTGTGATTCCAGCATGTGTATACGATTTGGTTTTGGGATGACAGACATCATTCATTTTAATAAACTGTATAAAAAAAATCTGAATAAATATTCAGAAACCTCCAAGTACACAGTTAAAACACACCAAGTCCATGTCCAAGTTGAAAAATGTCTAAGTCCACAGTTCTGAGCTATGTCCGAGATAAATAATGACTAAGTTCTTATTTCCTAGGTTTTTCCGAGCTAAAAATTTACTAAGTTCTCATGTCCAAGGTATTTCCTAGGTGTCTCTAAAATGTACGAGATCATGTCCAAGGTTGTTTATAAAACCTCGGACAAAATATCAGCAAAACCTTGGACATCCGAGGGTTTTTGGTAACGTTTTCAAGTAAACCTCGGAAAATGTACAGCCGGGTGCATCAGGTCATGTAAGCTCTTATTTTCAGATTGGTTGGGTGGAAATTTGCCACCTAAAGTTTTCTTTCTACAATAGAAATATTTGTATACAATGTTTCTTAGATTTAAACATTAAAATTGTGCAATAATCAAGTTTTGAAATAAAGATAAATATTTTTGTTAATCTTCCAAAGCTCTGTATTTCTTATACTGCATTGTATTGAATTAGCTGTCTAGATTATCATCATCTATTATCGATTTATATATATCTGTCATTGTTCTTAATTATCATTTACTTAAAAACCCATACAGTACTGCCAACTGTATTACTGGTATATACTTTTTTCTGTGGATATATGCGAAAATTGTATACAAATTTATAGTTGTATATGTGAAAATTGTATACCAGTACTAATGTATTGTTGAAAAAAATATTTGTTGTGTTACTAAACGATGATTTTAACAATTAAACAGAGAATTTTTTTTCTTTGTAATAATTAGATTGCATAACATTTCAATATGTCAGAATTTAACCAGAATAATTTTTCCCTTTAACAGTCGAGGAAAATAAGCATGTGGATCAAAACATATCACCTGTCATAATTGGAGCCGCCACAGGGTCAGCTTTATTACTAGTGATAGCTGTTGCCGTAGTTGGTTTCCTTTTCTACAAGAGGAAGCAGACCACCAAGTCATGTGGAGAAGTTATGTATCATCAACAAATCTCATTATATCTTGTTTTATCTAGTTAATGTAAGATGAGCTTAATGTATGGTTCTGAATCATTTTTGTTTTCATCTTTTTGTCTTATGCTCATCAGTTTCCTTTGCTTTACCAATTTTGATCCATTTCAGACAGTATTTTGTACGAATGTATCTTAGGATGTGTTCAATTAAAATTGTGTCCAGAGCAGCTTCCTTAGCAACAATGTCGCTTCACAAGTAAGCATGTGCAAAATTAATTTTACTTTGCTCCAGAATGGTTGAATGAAATTGATTAACACTTTAACCACTGGAGTTGTTTTGCGGTTTTAACATAAAATGCGAGTAGGAAACACATTTTAGGGACAGTTGCTCCGGTGGCCTAGTGGTTAGAGCGTCTGCTGCAGAAGTGTGGGGTCGTCGGTTCGATCTCCGGCCGAGTCATACCAAAGACTTACAAAAATGGTACTAGCAGCTGCCTTGATTGATGCTCAGCATTACCTCTTTACCTTCTGCAGACACATATATGCAACCAGAAAAATAGCTTTGTAGCCCCACATACGCATATGCAAGCTGCTAATAATACTCTCTCTGTCCCGGCTGGCTCATACATGTGTTTCCGGCCAAGAATTGGGAAACCCCAGGGACGCATATACACATTTTATATTAAGGCTTCATATTGGATGAAATTACAAACATCCAATCTATTTTAAAATATTTAGCCAATGAAAATAATCCTTGCATAAAATGATGAAAGTATTCTATTAATAGTTTTACAGCATCTAAGTGGGAAATTCTATTGCAAACAAGGTCAATTGTGAAAGTGAAACAAAATGGCAACATTCATGTATTCTGATGATGATTCTGACGAAAGTTTTGAAGGTTTTGAAATTGATGACATTGCTAATGACATGACATTTAATGAGATTCAAGATGAAGGATCGGACTAGTATTAGTCCAGTGTCGACACCTGACATTTCAGATTTATCTGATGAATCGAAGGATGAAATGCGCGACGATCAAATTTGGTCAGAACAAGTGAAACCATTAAAAGTGGACGACTTTACGTCAGTTTCAGGATTAACGTTTACTGTAGACGAAACTGCAAGGGAGAAATATTCCAGTTACTAGTAGATGATAAAAACAGTTACGCCGGAAAACAAATTGGCGAGAAGCCTGATCCAAAGTGGTCACCAACTTCGGTTGCAGAAATGAAGGTATTTCTTGGAATTCATGTTTTTAGTGTCATGCAAATTCCAGAATACAAGTTTGCTTGGAACACAGGTAACGTTTATGGAATAGATGAAATGACAAGAGAATGTTATGAGAAGCTGTCAAAATATTTTCACATTAACGACGTTACTAACAAGGCTCCACAGAGACAACCTGGGCATGACAAGTTGTGTCTAAATACTGTCCATGCCAGGTGTCTTGAAAATTATAACCCACCCAAGGATCAAGCTGTTGCATTTAAAGGTAGACTATCTTTTAGACAATACTTGCCAGCAAAGCCTATCAAGTTTGGTATAAAAGTATGGGAGAGGGCCAATCCAGCAAATGGATATGTTCATGAGTTTCAAATATATTGTGGACGTGAAGAAGGTCATGGTATTGAACATGTCCTAGGATCCAGAGTTGTTACCGACTTGACAAGAAGACTTGTCGGCAAGAACCACCATGTTTACATGGATAATTATTTTTCAAGTCCAGCTCTGTTCGAAGTTTTGAAAACCAACAAAATATACTGCTGTGGAACTGTTCGTGCAAACAGAAGAGATATTCCGGAAGCTAGGAAAAATCCCAGAAACCTTTCCAGAGGCCAATTTAGAACGATGCAGAAGGGCATACTGACCGTAACTGCATGGAAAGATAGAAAATTGGTCCATTTTCTTTATAACAACATAAGCTCAGGAGAAGAAACTGTAGTTCATCGACGGCAGAGGCATGGTGTTCGCCAGCAGATAACAGGACCTGGTGTGGCCACATTGTATTCCAAAAAGAAAATGGGTGTTGACTTGGCTGACCAGATAAGAATGCAATATGGTACATGCAGAAAAGCAAAGAAATGGTGGAAGTATCTGTTTTGGTTTTTATTCGATATTGCCCTTTTTCAATGCCTTCCTAACAATGAAAGAATTACCAAACCATTTGATCATCACTCTGAGCAGAAGGACCAAAAAGCGGCGTCAGCTTGACTTAAAAAAAAACTTGGACAGCAGCTAATTGTAGGTTTCAGGGGATCAAGGAAGCGGTCAGCAGTATCTGCTATAGATAGTGAAGGTAACTGCCACTGGCCTGTCAAATTTGACAAGCGGGGTAAATGCAAACAATGTTTGCAGAATGGCAGCAGACATGAAGTATTTATTGGCTGTGAAGTTTGTAAAGTTAAATTGTGTGTAGACAGAGACTGCTTCAGGCAATATCATAAAAAAATTGCCAAATTTGCAATAAAATAGTCAACACATTGTTGTGTAAATAGTGGTGAGAAAAGTTTCTAATTTACATTATAAACATAAACATATATCTTGACTTCAATTTTTTATTATGAATATGTGAATATAAACATTGATTCCTATGGATTATAATTACCTGTTGGTGGAAATGAGTGGCACAAAACATTGGTAAGTTTTTAAACATCTATTTTTCTTTAAATTACATAGTTTGCATGGGAAAAAATTGATATAGAAAATGTAGACAGCATGTGCACTACCAACTGAAGAAGCTCTCACTCAGGCAGCCATTAGGATGCGCGGGGGTTCAGCCTACAAACAGCTTCTGGAAGGCAGGCTGCTTATCAGGATTGGTAGGCATGGCAGCAAGTACTTGCATAATGTAAAGAGTTAAGATGTTAGTGTTAGGAGTGGTCAGCCTGGTGTCAGGATAATGTGACTGCCCAGTGAGACATCATGCTACATGTCTGCAGCATGATGTCTCAGTGCTAGACAACACTATAAACTGCCTTAATGCAGACATCATAGCGATATGACTGAAAAATTGTTAAGTCTACATTAAAAATCCTAATAACAAACAAACATTTCGGGGACTATTTCTGAATACATCCAATAGCATAGATGATGAAGATTAATTATAGTGGTGTATTGCCCACTAGGGGCATGTAACACTATTTTAAGTTTCCAGCAAAGCTGGATATTCAATTACTCCTGGGGAGAGGAATGGTGCCACCAGACATTTATGTACACGAGGAGTACTATTTAACTTTGTCGTCAGGTCGGGGATGCTATTAAGTAACCATCGACCTGAACAGAGGACCCTGGGTGAGTGTGAATAGACCCAATACACACAACTCAGCCCCAACAGCCAATAAGGTGTGTTAATGCTGCGATGGCACAAGTGGAGGTAGTGGAAATTAGTTTTACATCTCTGCCATTCAGAGCTATACTTCGATTTGTATCAAGAAAAGAGAGGTACCATCAAGTCCAATGATGTCGCACAGCCCGCAACATCATGATTCTGTGCTAATTCAAATCTGGTCCAGTTATTACTAATGGACAGAAAATACCAGTAATGTGTGAGCCAACTATGCAATGAAATCAAATCAATGAAATCATAAAATTTGTTTAACTATCTTAACTTTTCAACATTTCTAGTACAAAGTATACATGTATTAAGTCCCTAACAAGTTTGAATACTAAGATGTCTATGTGACATATATAAGTATAGTCACTGTTTGTTAAAAATATTTTGTTAATTTTGAATGGTGTGCAAAAATGATCAAGTCAGGTAAATACATAAACTGTAAAAGTTGTAAATACATAAATATAGACAGGTAAATAAATTGACTTCCAAGAATTTTTTCATTAGCCTAATGCCTAGTTGTGTTAAAAACAATGTTTTCCATTGGTTATTTTGCTCACACATGAGCAGAGGGGGAAAAGTTGTATTTTTTGTGTTTTTTTGCTAAACGGACCCAATCTTTTTCATATGGAGACCACTATTTATTAAAAATGACCACTTTATCCTACATTTTGCATATGTTCACCTATCTGTGTGAAGTTCAGACCAGTTTGCCTTAGATATGAGGCCAAAAATCTAAAATCTGGACACAGAATCAAATTCCAACCGCAGGCGAATTTTGGGTGAAAAAAAGTATTAAAAATAGGTCTTTCCCTCTGTATTTTGTAGTGCAACATCCAGGTTATTTGGTATCATTGTAGAGGTACATCTGTCCACCTTTCTATAATACCACATGACCTTGATGATACAGACCTTGGAAGTAGGCCTCTACCTCCTGCCATGTAAATGTGGCACCAATGGTTAGTGTGTAATGATGGATAGTCATGGATTTTAGCTACAGCTAGAGTATATCCTGGCAGTAAAGCTTCAAAAACTTGCAAACATAGAGCTAATGCAATTTATGTCATTCATTGCTCAGCAAATTCTGATGAACCTTGAAATTTTGATTAATCACATCATAACCAATTAAGTAATAAAAAAACTGTACATCCTTAATCCATTATCATTATGCTTTTATCCATGATAACTCCCAAAATATGAACAGATTTTCATGTAGACTGATTTAGCGTAGGTGGTATTTGTGTACCATTCATTCCACTAGTAACTGTGGCATTATTAATTATCATCATTAGTTAAGTTTTAAAGATCTGGTGCCCCACCATGACAACGATCTGTTCATAAGGATATCCATATTTGTCAATCCATCACAGTTTGGTTGAGGCCTGTGTTTACCCAATTTCAGACACTGTGGAAGGGCATCAATGTACGATGAATGTATTTCTAGTTCTCTTAAGTCCTTGGCCCTCAAGGAGATAGTTGTGATATTTAGATTGCAGAATCAGAAAGCACTCCCTTTTAATATCCACATATGTTTTACCACCTTTCATCCAGCATTTGGTATCACAATTATTTGTAAATCTTTGTTAACTTGCCATCTATCAGTTTTCATGAAAGGAAACCAATAATTACAAGCTCAGTATGCATTGCCCTTTTAAATCCATGAACTGCTATTTTCTTTACACTCCTAAGGCATGGTTTTCAGTTGAATTTTATCTGTATTGTAAAGTCCAAACCTTGGCAGGAATAGCTATTATACACAGACTGTATGAACATTTTTTTTATCCAGTTCTCTCCATCCAACAAGCAGGGTCACACATTTTTAAAATAAAATGCTTTTTTGCCGCTTTTCTATTGTCCCTCATTTACTCAAGTTTGTTATTGCTACTCCTCCTAAACTTCTTTGAGGATTTACAAGAAACTTTGCTTTTTCAGAATCATGAATAAAAATTTTTACCACTGATACAAAAAATAAATCTTGTTATTGCTACCTCTTCTGAACAGATTGACTTAGAGTTATCACTGAAAGACTTCCTATGATGATTCGCTGCTTCTAAATGAAAATTGTGCATATCTGATATGGCCATTACAGCGGCCAGCTTGAAAATCTTGTTTTCACTATTCTTCATGGGTTTTTTATCAGAAAACTTGTGATATAATGTTTGACAAAAATGAAACTGGCATTGATCTAACCTCTAATATGGCCACAATGGTTGCTATCCTAAGACTCTTATCACTACAACTTTGCTTTTTCATCAAGACTAACATGTACGATCTTTCAATAAAAACCTCATCTGTTTTAATGGTCATATGAAGATGAAGTTTTCATTGAAAGATCTTACATGTTAGTCTTGATGAAAAAAGTGTGATATAGTCACTGTGGTCGACATCCTGAAAAGTTCCCCTATCACACTTTCCTCCTAAATTCATATTGACATAGTGTTTCATCAAATACCTCCTTCTAGTATATATGTGGTCCTAAATGAGATTGATAGTGATGATCTTGAAGATCTTGTTGCTTCTCATCCAAAAATAATGGTTGTATCAGCATTTTGTTTTACCGAACAATTTCTTCTCTTATCTGTTTGGACATAAGTGAAAAAAATGGTGCTGATCTGAAATTCTAATAGCCACCATGGCAACCATTTTTAAAAGATTGTTATCGCTCGAGAATATTGCAGATGGCTATGACATTCTGCTCTTAAAAAGAAGAAATGGTCTTTTCTTCTCAGCCAGTAATGCATCTGACCTTTTGAGTAAACCCTATATTTTTATGTGCTTCATATTCTATACAAATTTAATATCACATTTGTGTGAGTTGTGAGATGCTGTTTTTCTTTCTTTTTCTAGATGTTGATGCTCTTCAGGATGATAAAAATTTGAGGTAAAGTACTTATTTGCACACATAGAACTCTGAACTGATAAATACTCTACATTCCATACGATGTTGCAGGCTTATTTTACTTTGAATGTTAAATGTTTTACATGTACATTAGTAACCTTCAGAACTGATCATTATCTTCTGGTTATAATTTCTGTTTTTCTGAGACATTGCAAATACAATTAGAACTGAAGAGAAAACTGCCTCAAGAAGTCGTAGAGGATGTGAATCCAACATCTCTAATTGAGTTAGATTTTAAGCAAATAATTTTAAGTCTCCTTTTGCCAAATGGAGCTTTAACGATTTTAGAGCTCTATTTATCAAATTAAGGGTTTCTCAAAACAAACAAAAATGTAAGGGATGAATCCGACATCTCTGGGTGAAAAATCCTTTACAATTTCAACCAAATATTTGATCAAGTCCGATACAATATCTTGATCTAGGGTCATGCAAATGTATCGTTACAAATACATGTGGGATTGACTGTGCATGACTAAAGAAATTTCTAAAGAGATTATAATCCATATCTCCACTGCACCAGGTCTGGTGAATATTTTGTAGCGTATGTGTGTCAACTCCATTAAATACAGCAAGAATGTAGAACCAGACTCAATATCAGACTCGATGATCAAAACCAACCCCGACCCAGTGAATATCCAATAAACGCTATTGAAAAGGCATGTCATGCTCATGATGTTGCTTATAAAAGCAGTAATCTGCAACACCGACATATAGCAGATGTGAAATTGATTCATGCGTTGAATTCTATCACTGATAAATCCTTTCAAAAAATTAGCTTCATGGTTGATAAAATCGGCGAAGAAAAGTAAATTAATGCTGGGTGCTGGGAATTAATAACATCATGGAATCTATTTATTATTCCCCAAGGGGATACTGGAGGGGTAAATCAGCAATCGGTAACTCGATAAAGCCACAAAAGAAGAAAATACTTCAGCAAAGAATTGGTTATCCAAAACAGGCGATATGGCAGATTTATCTACCACCACCTAAACAAATTAACTTATTACATTTTGATGTCAGTGTCCCTAATGAAGTTCATCAGGTTGATATATTATTTCTGCCGCATGATACTGTTTACAAGTATGCGCTAACCGTAGTTGATGTTGCGAGTAGATACAGAAAAGCAGAGCCGCTAGCGATGAAGTCATCAACTGAAGTAGTTTCTGCGTTTGAAAGGATTTATTGACGAGGTCCTCTGCAGTGGCCAAATCTATTACAAGTTGATCCTGGTAAGGAATTTCAGCATGCAGTCTAATCAACAATGAAGCATCATAATGTCACCATCAGACGAGGACATACTGCACTACATCGTGATCAGGCAATTGTTGAACGATTTAATCAGACACATGCTGAGCGGTTATTTGAATATCAAAAGGCGAAGGAGTTTATTCAGGATAAACGATCTCATGAATGGGTCAAGAGATTACCGGGTGTAATTACCGCGCTAAATAATGAAATTACTCGAACAATTAATATGAAACCTAACAACGCTGATAAAACGTGTATAAGTGTACAAAAACCGCAAAATGATTTTTCAAAACAACCAATACTCGGCAATGTCACTGTGAGATATTTATATGAACCAGGAGAGCTCGAAGGTGGTAAAAACACAGCTACTGATTCTATTTGGAGTGTCACCGCACATAAAATATCTAGCATAGTAAGATCTACGGGTAGACCAGTAATCAATAGGTTATATTCCTCAGCGCGTATTTACACGGGAACAATTACAAGTGATACCCGAGGATACTCAATTATCACCGTGTGGTCTTAAATAGCACCTCTGCATCTGTTACACTCAAGACAAATCAACATCACATTATCTCTGGTATGACCAAGGCTGTTATTTTTTCTGTCTGCGGTAAATTGGCGAGGATCTTTATCCGACCAACACCAACTCATTATACAATTACAACTCGCGCAGTGATTATTCTGTTGTTGTTTCAGTGTAATTATAAATTCAGCATCAATGTCAAATTTTCTGTTATTTGTTTTTTTTGTCCTGTTGTTTATAACCAGTGAGTTATTTTCTGATTATGTCATAGTTGACGATATCACTGCTTGTGGTGTCATTAGTATCTAAAACAGCTCTTCGAAGTTGATTTATTCTTCGTACTCTGGATACAGCTAAGTAAACTAGATTTGAACACTCAATGCGGTCATCTACGATCCAAACAATTGTATCAGATATAGTCAATCCCTGCGAAGAATGTATCGTCGCTGCGTATCCTAGTTTCCATGGGGATTTATCAGCACGCAATGCATCTTCGATAACACCGATATCAACCAACGCAATATCATTTAACATGAGAATTTGTTTTTCACTTTGTCCATGAATATCAACTTTGATATTCTGTCTTTGTGAATCCGTGGGCCTATAACACAGTAGCACTGGAAGTGTTGCAAATTTTTCTTTATGCATGTTAAATAACCTCATCCGAAGTGTGTCTCTGACTATCTTTCTACTTGCTACTATCAAATCGTTTGGTCTCCATGCTTCCCAAAAATCATTTAATGGGGTTTCTGACATTATTTTATGCGCTATTTCACACTGGATTCTATCCGGTTGTAATCTGATTAGTTTCTTAAACTCTCTTAATTCTTTATCAAGAGATCTATGATCAGTATTAATTTCCCACGGTGAAGCATTATTGAAGAAGCTTAGTGTGGAGAACTTCGCTGCAACAAGTGGTTGGTGCAGTTGCTTTAATGTTCGTCGTAACATCGGATACAAAAGTATTTGTGGAGTATACATGTACTGTTGACAGTTTTTCATTTCCCTGTGAATAGCCCCATCCCCTTGGTAGCGTCAATAAGATGGGAACAGACTGACCAAAATCGAGGCCAATTTAAAGTACATGCACATGAAGCATGTAACTGACGACTTCTCAACCATATGTTAATGCCGACGTTGAATATCGTAATGTTGTTCGTATCAGGATGTGATCAATGCAATATTTTTATTTGGATTTTATTACACAAAGGTAACCAAAATGTAATTTGTCAATATACAAGTGTATTTCACACTGATTCTGTCTTCATGTACTCAAAATTTCCAATTTTTTTTCTCAAAGTGTAAATGCTATTCACTGACGACAGGTCACCCTTTGCTGACGAATTTTAAATTTTATTTTTTTTCAGCCCCCCCCCCCCAACACTTATCTCGACATCCGCCTATGTTGACAATATTTCCTCGGGCCCGAGGATGTTGAGATAAACGGGTAGGACTGTATATACGATTCAACATGGATCATTTGCGTGGACACCATAGACTAACACATTTGATATTGTAGCTACCGTTAAAAGTATTTATCGATTAACTCGAGTGTCATCGACTCAATTTAATATTTCATCGAGTTCATCTGGGGTTAACAATACAATATCAACAATCATCGACAAAGGACAACTGAACGATTCACAATAACATCCACCGATAATAATTTGGCTAAGGTTTCAATAACATGGTATGTGGAATTTGTAGCGGATTTAAGTAAACATCTTAATTTAAATCTGTTGTAATAAATAAAATGGCATCATTGGCAACGTCACAGCAGTATCGTTATGATCAGGCCAGAGAATTTCAAACTAAACTCAAAACACTCACAGAGGAGTATCAAACAAAGATTAAAAAATATCGATGAAGGATTACCGTCGTTGATGTTACCGTGTACTCGGTATCAGGTATAATTACCGGAGCTGGTATTATACTCTCTTCGGTGACAATGGTTGCTCCGATAGCTGTTCCAATTTGTATATCGGCGGCGACAACAATCGCTGGAATAATTTCAATAATAATAAAAAAAATATCATGTAGCCAGCATAAACTAAAGGATTACTTAGTTAAGTTCCATGTTGTGTCAACCACGTACTCCCAATTATTCTCGATGATATCGTCCTCCCTCGATGACACATTAATATCAGATAGTGAGTTTTCCGCGATGGTACATGTTTACGATTCCGTGATATCAAAATTAGAAAAGCAACGCGAATATAATGGCAACATCGCAAGAACTACTTCAACAAATAGTGGAAAATACCACCCCAGTGAAAACCACCATGATATCAATAACCTCAACCAGCCCTGAATTCAGTGTGAATTTTCCTACTGCGATTCCTTTGAAGGAGATAGCGCTAGCAAAATTACGAGTGTACCATAGTTGACCTAATATTAAATCAGTACCATTCGGTGGTCAACAACCAAATAATTCCATGGTGTTTGCGAGTAAGAATAAAACCGATGGTACTCCAGACTGGAACGTTATTTAGCTACCATCTGGGTCTTACCAAATCGAACAGATCAATAACAAATTACAGCATAGAATAAAATCCATTACTGGAAAACAATAAAAAAAAAGCCCAGTAGGGATATATTTTATACTCATTTGCACCAACAGCTCCACCCGGATTTCTAATAATTAAAAATCCAACTAATCCCGTCTATATGCGATGTCATAATGATTCATTAACGAGAATTAATTTTAAACTCACTGACCAGTCCAATAATTTGATTGATTTACGAGTAGAGATTTTACACATTAGTCTGTTTGTGAAATCTTAAACGATTTTCGTCTTAAGACTTTCATCGTAAAGGATTTTTCACCTAGAGATGTCGGATTCATGCATTACATTTTTTTGGGGGGGTTTTGAGAAACTCTTAATTTGTTAAATAGATCTCTAAAATCGTTAAAGCTCCATTTGGCAGAAGGAGACTTAAAATTATTTGCTTAAAATCTAAATCGATTAGAGATGTCGGATTCACATCCTCTACTACTCAAGACGTAATATGTAAGCAAGAGTAAAATAAGCATAATTAGCTCATTTTCATGCATAATCTCAAAGTTAATGTACGCTTATTTTGATAAGATCATACACAATGATTTATAAATAAGAGAAATAACTTGCACACATATTCATATTTGTTATATGATGGCACTCATCAGTTTCATTTTTTTTCCTAGAGTTAGATTTTTAAAATAATTTGCCTTCGGGTTTTCATCATTGGTTATACTGGCTATTTCAATGATACCTTGATAGATCTTGCTAATAGAATTTCAGCATTCCCATTAATTTGGTTGATGGGTGCCATAGTTGTGGCTTTAGTTGTGATGTGTAGATATTAAAAATGGCTTGCTCCACTTCGTCATTTTCACTTCCTGAATTTTAGAAGGAATTTGTGAAAAAAGAGCTGATATATATTAATTAGTAATTTATTCATTGCACTTTCAAAAGCTGGAGTTAGCTCATTGGACAAAATTCATTATCCCTATTTTAATAATTGCTAAAGATAGTGTACTTTAGACTAATTCAGGCTGATTTTTGACCCCATGGGAGCAGTCATTTTAGTTGGCTGTTTGCATGGATCATAGCAGATATCAGCCACAATATATGAAGGTAACATAGAAAAGTGCCAAATATCATATTTTTCTGCTTGTTGCAAATGTAAACAACTTCACCTTACACTTGTCACTCTCTAAAATGTTTGTAATATCTGTAGAGCATCCCATAAATGATTTTGATCTGCCAATGAATATGATCAGTGTTACTAAAACTATAAAGTTTTAAATGAATTCTTCTCAAATTACACCAAATTAAACTTGACATAATAGATCTTGGCATAAATGCCTTTAAAATTCGTTAAATGTTGGGAATGTGCTATCAGACTGCAGCTGGTGTTTAAAATAAAAGATGAAAAATGTCTTAAAAGAATTATTTTGGAAAACCACATAATAGTTTTACCAAGCCTGATATAAATTATAAATGGTATGAAGACTTTATTTTAGAAATTATACCAATCTGCCATGAAACATAGTTATGTTTCAAAGGCATAGAAATACATTCAGTAATTTAAAAATTACATTTTAACAGAAATTATGCAAATTTGACAGTATTCTCATTTAAATGCCTTTCAAATTTATACAGAAATTTCATGGATCCTTCAAAAGATTGGGACTTCCATTGTGCAACTCTTAGCTCATATGTAGCCTCCATGGTTATGGTTCTCCAACCTCCATGACCTGCTGATGTATGATCCTAGATTTTTACCTCAGTGGAAGAAATTGCACAGGGGATCTGTTTTTTACAAAAGCCCTCAGATTCTTCACTTTCCAGTTTAACTCATTGCATTCAATCTGTCCACCTGGTGAAATTGTCAAAAAATATATTGTTCTTCAGAGACTGGTGTCTCGCTCATTTATGAAGATGTGACATCACTTATGTGCTTTGTTGTTATTTTTTCGTATGAACCATTTGATGAGGCTTCATTATTTGAATCTTGGGTCTAATTCGGTCTCTCAACTCACACAAGGAGAGCAGAAGAATAGACTTCCATGCCTGTCAACTTTGGAGGGATGTATTTGGTTCAGTGATAATTATGAGTCTGTCATCCATATTTTCTGCTCACAAACCAATACAGACACACAGTCTCAGTCATATCTGCACCTGGTGTGGTTAAGATATACTGCTTTGACCAGTTAACTTAAAGGCACTTATTATTTATTTGGCAAATTCAGAAGGGAAAGAAAAAGGTAGGAAATGTATTTTAATACCTTTATAGAGATCCTCTGATATTTCAACATTCTCCATATCTAGGTTGATTACACTCACTATCAAGACAGTATATTGATCCCCCACCCAGAGAAATCTTTCTTCCATGACAATACAGCCAATTAAATGAAGATTACTTTTACCTCATTTGCATATTTTATTAATTCTGATTCTTTACAAAATGCTGAATTTTGCTGATGACAATTAACATTCTCATTTTACATTTGGTCTTTAACACATTAGTGTGAGGGTACTTAGATTCTTGGTCCAATACTTGTGACATAAACAATGATCCAGACTGCTGCTATCTAACCAAAGTGGATTTGTTCTGTTATAAGGTGACTAATTTGATTTCTTATTCCTTTGAAGCCATCAGCCTCCCAGGATGCTGGCATGTTAAACTAGAAAATAGTGTCAGCTATCATATTGCTGATATTACAATTGCTGCTTCCAGGAGAACCATTTGAATATATATCACTTTCCTATCACAATTAGATTCCTTTCTTCCTTCCGATCTCTAATGTCATTTGATAGTCAAAGTTGAAGAAAAGAACATACAATGCTACAGTACACAGGTATATTACATGGGTTGGCGTCACACTGTAAACATGCTATAACTTTTCTAGAAAGAGAGGATACATCTTATATGGATGAGGGTTTTCTATGTCAAAAATAGATATGTTACACAAAGACCCAATATTTTTCCTGTTTAGATTTGGCTGCCTCAAGTGTTATTGGCATGTGTTTGTCATGTTTATTATAACTGTGTGTTTATGTTACCCTCCCTTAAAGTTTTGTTTTTTTGCTATATTATTTTATATCCATTTCCCAGCTGGAAAATCGGGATATTATTATACTTGACCATTTGGTTTGGAATCACATCTTGATTCTGTTGTGTTTACTCTTTTTGCAAGTCTGGTCAAGCATACTGAGGAGTGGATCTTTTACATAATAAAAGCAGGATACTGGCTTTAGTTCTAGCAAGATCTCCCAGACAAGAACCTTCTGCAGTTCTATCAGTAACGAGCCACATCTGGTGTGTTTAAAAGAAGTACACTACCTTCTGCAGACATGTGCAGGAGAAATGGTATTAAATGACTAGTCTTCAGCTGTCTACTTCTGGATCATTCTGGTTTAAGAAAGGTTAAAAATTCCAGCTAAATTTAAAGACCTTCCAACTTAAACAAGTTTCATAAGTCTGAGCCATATTTACCTTAAAACTGATTAGTTTCCATCAACATCCATTAGCTTTGCATCTCATCTCAAGTTTGTTTTCAGAGGAAACACCTACAAATTTATTGAATGGGGATGTCTTATAATTTTGCTTTCTGTCAATCATTTTAGCCTCACTCCCAGAGCATCTACCAGTGTAATGGAAGTAGTTGTCTTCCACATGTCACCACTGGACATTCCTACTCTCAAGTTTTAAAACAATTGTCATTGGTCAGTTGGTATTCCCAAGTCATGATCTGTCAAGATGGTCAGTAGTGATCTGGCCAGGTATTTTACACAACCTATAGAAATCAGAACTTGTCCCATCACAGGATTTGATACACATGTTGATGAAATTCCTCACAAAAAGGCAAATGGTGTGTATCCCATGGTACAGAGTGGACATGATCACAAATCTATTGGAAGTGTTGAGAGCCACTAACCACTTGTTGGTTCATCTGTATGTGTCTTCTGTGGTCCATGAACTCTGTACTGGCCTTTGTTTTGCTTGTTTCACGTGTGCCGTTTCTTCTTTCTATCTGATTTGTCAAGGACAGGACTTTTGGTAAAACTGTAGTTAGTGGAAAAACCTGGACTGAATTGGGATTCGAGTCCACATACATGCCCCTCCTTTCTCATCATGTAAATGTCAGATTTGTGTGTGTTACTCATTATTTCTGGAAAGAATAAGTCTTCGGAGTTTGTGATATCTACAAAAATCTGTCCTCCATGTAAATAATCTTAAAATGAG
The DNA here is from genome assembly GCA_030141615.1 of Unio pictorum. NCBI lineage: Eukaryota > Metazoa > Mollusca > Bivalvia > Unionida > Unionidae > Unio > Unio pictorum. The sequence continues at coordinate 2,837,494 of JARLTB010000014.1, read as the reverse complement.
AGTAATATTCCTAACCCTGCAGGGATGCATCAACACAATATGAAGTTAGTGTATGATGGTCTCCTCTGATAATATCTCAGTCAAAATTCATCTCAGATGACAAGGTGGCACATGTGCCCCCTTTCATGCTTGGGTTTGGAACCTCCTTTGTTGGGCAGCCTATTAGAGTTCATCACTTCTTCAGCAACAAGAATATTCTGGGAGACAGCCTATCTAGGAAAGATAAGGTAGTAATTACAGAGTGGTTGCTGCACCAATCGATAGTAGTGGACTCCCAATTTAGACTGGTTTGCAGCAAAACTCCGAACAAGACATTCCTCAAGCCAAGTTCAAGATCAGAGTCTGGACAGTAGATACGTTCATCCTGAAGTGGAATTTCCAGATTACCCACACACTTAATGTTGATTTGACAAATGCTCCAGATTACTAGCACTTCCACTGTGCAATTCAGCTGGAGAGACTGCTTGTTGCACCGCCAATCATGGTTCAGGTATCTTTTTCACCTGCTCATAATTCAGCTCAGGAGGAGGTATACATCCTACTTCAGAACAATAAACAGATTATCCATTTTGAATGTTTTGTTTTATTTGCTCCTAGGTGGGTTGTTGTGCTGACTTTGGGTTTTCACCAAAATAATACTTGTGATTTCTAGTTGGTTCTATATGAAAATGGTGCCAATGTGACATCAAGACAATATTGCTAATTATATTCCTTTTAATGATAAGTCATATTGATGCACAGTTGTCATGAGAAGGCATCTCTTGTGGTCTTAAACAAAAATGTTTCTAATTTTGCATCCAAAATTTGCCATAAGGGCTGCTCTGTTGAAAATAATATTATTAGTACAGTAACTATATCTGAATGGAAGTGGAGTTTTCATGAGAATACATATCATGCAACCAGTATGGTCATCATGGCAGTCTGGTTGAAAATCTTATTATTGGATGAGAAGTCTTATCATGATGAGGTTTTTATCATATGTAATTTAAGTTGTTTAGTTGTGCCAACATTAATATGATGCTATTTTGTCATTATACAGTTGGTTCTGTCAAAATCAAAGCCTTTCTTCAAAACAATGCTGGTCTCTTAAAAGATGATCTAATAACAGGTTATAACACTATGCATCAACAAATAAAGATGCATTAACCATATTTGGTAACAAAACTAGTGGTTTCTTGTGGCCGCAATAGTCTTTTAATATATATATATATATATATATATATATATATATATATATATATATATATATATATTTGTAATAAGAAAGATTTTTAACAAATTTGATAAAACCATTCATAAAATTAATATTAGCAACATTTTGCCAATTTTGATTGAAATGTGCCAATTCAGAATAAAGGCAAGGATTTCCAAAGCATCTGTCAACATGGAAAGTTAGAATCATTTGATATATAAGTTTGCTTTATGTTATCAATAATTTTTATATACTTATTGAAGTTGTTAGCAAACATGTCTCTTTTAAAAACAATCAGGATGAAAAAAGACAACCAGCCAGGTTGGATTTTCCCTGAAATTGGAAATGTAGTAAAGTAAAGAGACGATCAATAATCATTATGAAATAATGCTGAATATAAAATGTGGAAGAATAAAGTTCATACAATTATAACTAGATAAATTCTTCATACAGTATTGTAACTAATCAATGTACTTCATTTGGTGAAAAAGATGTATTAGAATGTTTAGGTGATCTCATCATGCAGACTCAAGGAAAGCCCTTTTATCTATATCTCCTGTGACAGTCCATGTATTAATGCATCTAGTTATGCAGCATTTAATCAACTGCCATGTAACTTACAATACAAATTATGTAGTTATCACTTAAAGATGAGCATATGGTACATTTTGTTTGATTTATTGTTCTTATTGTGTAGCAGGTGGATGCATAGTATGACAAATTCTTGTAAACATATTTAGATAATGATCTTTTTGTTATGTCTCTGCATGTCTATAAACAGTCAACAGTCACTATTTTAAATTTCTCAGAGACCACCAAACCAAGTCTGATGTAGTGTGATGCCAATCAGTATGACTACAATTACTAAAACTAGAAAAGCTGCTTCTGCAAGAAAATATAAAACAAAATAATTCAAGTGTGAAATATAATATGACCAAATATGACACAAATGATCATTACATAAAGACTTTAACTTTCATTACAAAATTCACCATCAGATGCAACCACCTTTTTAAAACGAGAAAAAACTTAAATAATTTCAGTCTTCTAACAGAACTAAAATTATGAAAAACCTTGAAACAGTTTGTTCTGAAAAACTGCTCATTATAATTTGACCAAACATGAAAATAAATATTATGGAATGAATATGTTAAAAACAAACAGCAAATCTTGAATGACTTTTCAAGAGCATCTGAACAATTTGATTAAAGTAGAAAGCTTATTAGCAAAGGAACAGTTAAATTATACTAATAATTTTGATCCACCATCATATATGACTACCATAACTAAAAATATCAAAAAGAAACACTAAAACACTAAAGTTTGTGTTTAATTTGAATATGTGTGGCTTCATGATATTTGCAAGTGTTATACGTGCTTTTATTTAAATGCAAATGTACACAATCTCATTGCATCATTCCTTTCACATGATCTTGTTCCCATTCATCTTTGCTTCTATGTAACATAAGCACTTTTAACATCTGTTAAATCATTTTCTGGATTATATTCATTGCAGTCCTCATCATTGCTGATCACTTAGGAAATGGTGTATTGTTATTTGATTTACTAATACATCTCTAACGATTCCAAAAAGTTTGTTTCCTGTCAGTTGGTTGATTTTGGTTGCTGACAGCTGAAAATCTCATACTGTCTAGGTAAAATGTGGAAAGTTTGTCAGCTTTATAGGCATGGCAGAATGCATATTTATGTCCCTTTGAAATTGATTCCATCCACTGAAATTCCTGTTTCCATAAGTTATTGATGTGTACACACCAGCAAGAAACTTAACCATGTGTACACACCAGCAAGATACTTTTGCTCCTCTTCTAACAATTATCTACTCAATATTCCCACTATGAAAACACAGTCATATGGACAAAGTTCTTTTGCATACCAGGGCCCAGCAACGTGGAATGAATTGCCCATTGGAATTAGACATAAAGAGACAGTTATCCATTTCAATAGTGCTCTTAAAACTCACCTGTTTGCACGAACAAACTTAAAGACATAATAATGTTTCCTACCCAAAACATTTTCATAATTTTTTATGTTTTCTAATTTCATGTTTTTTGTATTTTTGTAGTCATATCATTATATATGTTTTAAAGAGCTTAGAGTTTCTAATGATTAGGCACTATACAAAGTCCTTATTATTATGGGTATTGAATTTTGTGATATTTCAGTTGTTTACACTTTGTCATTTTAATGTTTGGAGATCATACACACTTATATATCAACAAATGCTAAATGCTAGTACAAAGCTAATATATTTTAGTCCACTGAAACTTTTTAGTAATGTGTCCATTATCATTGTTAATGCTTTTTGAATTGCTAATGATCACATGTAGTATGACCCAGTGATTAATCTTAGGCTATTATCAGTCATTCACGTTTATTATATTCTAGGCTTTATATTTAAGTGTTTTTTCTTAATTTTTAACAAAATGTTTACTTTCTTTTTAGTGATGATCGTGTAAGCGGTAAGAACTTTTTAATCAGATTTTGTAAATGGACTTTAAAAGAAAGCATCTTGAACATGAAATTATATTTTTGAGGTTTTCCATCCTTTGAAAACAGCCAAAGAAACTAAAAATCAATTTTATGATGATATGGACAACAGGAAATATTCAGGCTTATAATTCACTCAGTTGTCAATTTATAGGTACAAAGCGATTCCAAAGCTCCAGTTCCTATCTAATAAATAACTCATGAGGTGAAATAGTGCATTATGTCAGTTAATTTACTAGTGGCCATAACTATGCCTTTCAGTTTTACAATAATTGTTTTTTTTTCTAAATTATTTAATACACTACAGTCCTACTAGCATATTTCATTGCTAGCCTAAGTACCACTATGTTCACCTCTCTGTACCTCGCACCTTGGTATATATATGTAAAAATTCTGAGCTGCACTGGCAGCATCTGTTGGTTTTCATAGATTGTCTCCTTTAGTATGTAATGCCAACTTACCAACAGTGCGTAACAGTGGTGCATTGTACATTGGCCAAATGCATGGAGGATATTTGACTTCAAAGGATACCACGTAAGTATAGCATCAAAAGTACAACCTCATGCCAAAGAGTGTATTCAAAGCAAATTATGTATTTGTGCAGTCATGGACTGATAATGAAAAATCACTTCTCAATGAGTCCATTCCAGCTGTGTGCACCCCTTGTCTCGATCATGGAAGAACAGTTTTCAAATTTGAACAACTTCATCTTGATTGGATATGGTGTCAACCACAACTTCAAAAAGGTTTAATGTTTTTCTCATTATGAAACAATTGAGGTGTCAATTGAAGTTTTATCCAATGCAGTTAATTAGAATTGTCCTGTACAGTTGATATGATTGCACCTTAATCAGCTTCACGTGACAGAGGACATCTCAGTGATATTAAAGTTATCCAGTGGAATTACATGACTTTTGTGTTCACTTTTTAGTAATAATGTACATGTTGAGAATCCGAATTTGCAATTGTGGTTACTGCTTAACACTGCAAAATCAGCAGCTGTTCTAACACCAAATTCTGCTGGTTGTGGATCAACTGCAGTATTTTGTACGATGTTTGTTACATTAGTTCTCCTTCTACTTCAATTAATGCTTCAGAGAGGAAGAAATATCTGCTGGTATCCTAACTTTGGATTTGTGTGGATATTATTGTATACCCACAATCACTATAATAATCATCAACGATTTAATGAATGAGAGCCTGATAAACAATAATATCCATGATACTGCCTGTAAATAATCTATGACAAATATCAACTTCTGGAGAATTATTACTGCCTCGTTTTCTGCCAATCATGTTTCTAATCATTCAGCATTGGCAAGGATGTTATTGGGGCATGGAGTGATGAAACCACTTCTTTGAGTGGCAATATCTCTTCCAGTGGCAGTGAGGCTAAACAATATTTCTCTTCCTTTTTTTGATACGCATAACCCTCATCACATATTCCATTGCTTCTAATTTTTCTTCTTCACATGTTGTTTTGACTGCTTTTCTCTTGTTGCTGAGCATTATGTCCATTTTTGTTTAAGTTGCAACTTCATTCCTTATTTTTGTCTTTTTTTTTGTCTTTTGTGTTCATAATATTCACCTAATGTCTGGTTAAAAATATTAAATTGTTTAATAGCTTCGTCAGATCTGATTTGACCAAAATTAGTAGTGATGCAATATACATCCCTGACCCAATTGACGTTTTTAAAGTTTTAATATCAGGTTGTACATGCTTACCTCTATTATGCTATCCAAAAATTGTTAATGATGATGGAAATTTAATAAATGTATTAAGATTATAGATGAAAGATTGTTTACTTCATACCTTTTAAATATATGTATACACATTACATTTCACTGCCCTAATTTGGTAAATCAAATACCTTACAATGATCCTGGGTAAGAAATCTTGGACGCAACACTCAGTTATTGCACAAAAATTAGTTTCAACATCAGAAATTCATTTTAAAAATAGGAACAGAAATAGTTCACTTATAATGGAGCTTTTGTAATGTATACTTTTGAAAGAAATTCTTTACATATTTTGAATCAATAAGCATGATGTAGATATAAATCTACATAGCATTACATTGTTAAATGTTACCTCTATTATTATCATATCTGAGACCTTTACGTATGTGGTATAGAACAGATCAATGCATTTGTATTCAAGCAAAATTACAGTCCAATTCAGAAATTGGTGCGAGTTACCAAGGGACCTCCAAATATGGAGACAAAATCTGCTTTTAAATCAAGAAAACCACAGGTGGGGATAGGGGACTGGGCTGTTTAATGACTGAATCCTTGTTTTACAATCACAAATCCAGTTAATATTTATTTCATTAGGCAATCTTCTACATCAAAACTCATTTTTTTTATATTATATGTTCAATTAGTACATTAGATGATTTCATTAAAAGGAATAGCGAAACTTCTTATCATCCTTGAGTATTTAGTACGTACTCATGGAGGGGGGTAACCAAAATGCATACGCTTGAGTATAGTGTGCATTTCTACTGATAATGTACGTATGCATAAGAAACAGGGTGGATGGGTGTGAAACCTCGATAATTAATTTGATTAATATGTAACCTGTTAGACTGGCTTCAGTCTATGTTTGAATTTTAGCAGACAAGCTTTGCCAGATTTTTGCATATGTACTAAATGGATGGTCAATTTTTTTTTGCAACATCTGGCAATCCGCACTTGCTGTTGATGATATTCCTTCATAGCTGGTGATGCCTATCTCTATCCACAGTGATCAATGAACCAACCTCTCTAAAAGTAAGTGTCATAAATGGAAAATGAAACTTCCATGCTTTATGATTGTGTTAAAAACAACAAAATTAGTTTTTTGAATCTAATACAGTTAAAATAAACTAATAAACTAGAAACTTAAGATCACATGACTTTTTAAAGATCTTAATAAATCCAACTCATAAGCTGTTTTGAAGTAAAATGTCTTTAAAATCAGTGCATTTCATTTAGGTAATGTCTAGCTGTGCCACACTATGATGTTGATTATACTGTTGAACTCCTTCAAAGTTTCTGATGCCTCACTCTCTTCACAGTGCTTCTTGATGTAATCTGTTGAAACACACCAGATGAAGCAGCAAGCTGATGTTTATTAGGTTTTTCTTGCTCTTGTATTGCATGCCCAGTAGCGAAATCACATTACACAATTTGCAAAACGATGAGTTTTCTCCTTTATCAGATTGTTTCGCAAATCTAAACAAGACGGCACAATTGTCATTCCAGTTCTGTTTTCTTGTCTTTCATGCAGAAAATTCTGAATTATTCTTCTTTTCCTATTCAGCATGATTAGAATATTGCAATGAATTTTTAAAAAATATTTTTAAAATATAAACATTTTTTGCACAAAAAACATACACCCGTAATCTGGTTCAAAATAAGGAGAGAAAAAAACGGTATTGGTGTTATAGGCAGGCGAGTAATACACAGACTTTCAGATGAACAGCTCAACCATTTAACTTCAATCCTTGGCCTTAATAAACCTAATAAAGTGCTTTGTTTCTACAGGATGTATAAAGATGGAATTCTGTTTCAATCATTACAGTATTCTGCGATTTCAGAAAGAAACTCGTACACTGTTATTTTCTATGAAAATGATGAATCAAGAAAAGTTTGCCATGTTGAGAAATATATTGAAGTTTATACACAGTGTCACATAAATTGTACCATTGATTGTTTGTCTCAAGCACAGTATTATGCAGTCATAAGGGAACTGAGAAATAATACTGAAGTTTCAATTGAAAATGGCGTGATTGATGAAAATCCTGTTAATATAGTTCATTTGAAATCTAAGTATGTGCAGTACAAAATAGTTCCAGTTACAAATGTCAAAGACTTGTGTGTTACGTGTATTTGATTTGGGTCATTTATTTTTTATTTTAATTGTTTGTCAGATTCAAATTTGACATTTTAAGTTTAAGATTCATTCATTGGGAGATTTTTTTTAAAAGAGGGATGACTTGTACTTTACCAATAAACGGCAGGTGTTGACCTCATTTCTGACCTGGCTTCAGAGTTGTAAACAAGCTTTTAAAATGATTGGTTGATTCCAAAGACGTTATGGAGTTTTGTTATAAACATCTTTCTATTTTTAGTTGGGTCATATGGTGTGTACGAGATTTTTTGAAAGTAAATATGTTCTAAAAGATTCTAGATCATGTGACCACTTTCTTCTTTACGTAAAAACAGGTATATAAATTATGTTTTGGAGCAAACAATTTAGTAGAAGTTGGGCTGTTAGAATATTAAGTTGTGTGTGTGGTTTTGAGTTATTTTAAATTACCTTGTATTGGAAATTATTTAAATTTGTTTGGATCGAGAGGATTTATTTTGTTATTTATCTGGAAAATAATTGTGCTCATTGAATTTCATAAGACCAGAACTGACTTCATCATTTGACATCGTCTTCCATCTTGGATGCTTCACTAAAATTCGAACTTGAAATTATTTGGACATTTTATTACCAGGACTTTTGCAATTTCACTAGTGGATTATATTTTGAATTATTTTTGGATTAATTTTGGAATTGATTCTTAAAACTGTAAGTTATTTTTTCTTTTCTGGAAAATATTTGTGCTCAATAAATTATTTATTAAGTTGTTACAAGCTTGTTATTGTCACTCTTTCTATGTTACTGTTTATTGGAGCCTAAGCGCGTAACATATATATATATTATATTGTAAACATTTTCACTACTACTCTTTGTATGAATCCTGTATGTACTTATGCTTAAAGCTTTGTACATATTTTATTGTTGCAATAGATCAATTATCTAGTTTTAATAGCATTTGTTGTCTAAAGACACCTCATCGTGTACAAATCTGTGCATCATATATATATATATATATCTATACATGTACAAATGTAAATGTAGAGGGAAGGCCTGACCAAATGAACTTCTTTTAATAAAGTCATTATTATTATTATTATTTTACCAGGGGTGGCCAACTAGACGACCTAGCAAATCACTATTAAAAATGGAATTTCAATACCTTTTACAAAACAAGTAAAAATTATTGTTTTGATATGCAATTTAATGATTTTATACACAAAATGTTACATTTTCTAGGAATTTAATTTTTCACCATATCCATTTTGATTGATAATTAATTTATCTGCAGGTTTTGCTAGCAGGATCGTACGAGCAACTTTACTTGAATGTAGCCAAATTACTTCTATGAGCTCCTACAAGCTCAGTGCGAGCTCCCATGTAGTCTGCAAGCTACAGTAGCATGCGACGAGCTATCACAAGCTCGCGCAAGCTTGATTTATGATTTCATTTTTATAAGGGCACAATAACCTCACTCTGCAAAGTGGCTACTTTTTGCCATGGATTCGTTATGTCAGTCATCAGTTTATGTGTTTATTCTTTATTTTAATTTATTCAATTCGATTTTTAACTTAATGATTTGGGGCCCCGAGTGGCGGAGTGGTCTAAAATGCACTCCATTACGGATCACTGCAATCTCACCTCCGTCTGCATGGGTTCGAGTCTAAGATTCGGCTAATGTAGTTGCGTGAAAAAGCTTGCCAGTAGCTTCTCTTGTGTAGGTGGTTCTTTCCAGGGGTTTTCCTGGGTTCTTCCTCCACTAATAATACTGGCCGTCATATATAGCCTATCGTCTATTGAAAAATGGCTTTAAACACTACAGCAACATAAGTTAATTATGTAATATTCATTTAAAAACGTCAAGTCATATTCATAAAAGTATGTAATATCTTTGGATATGAATCATATACTTACTTTAGCTATACTGGCTTAAATGGGCTGTCAGAATGAAAAAGGAATTGCTTGCTTGTCCTTTTTAAAGGAATTTGGCTATAGTAACAATACTACAACTGATGTAGTATTAATACTACAAAGCTATCCCCCCAAACCCATGTAGTAACATTACCCTATGTTCAGGCACTAATTTTTTGATCTACAAAACCTGATGTAGTAACAATACTACAACTGATGTAGTATTAATACTACAAAGCTATCCCCCCAAACCCATGTAGTAACATTACCCTATGTTCAGGCACTAATTTTATGATCTCCAAAACCTGATGTAGTAACAATACTACAACTGATGTAGTATTAATACTACAAAGCTATCCCCCCAAACCCATGTAGTAACATTACCCTATATTCAGGCACTAATTTTATGATCTCCAAAACCTGATGTAGTAACAATACTACAACTGATGTAGTATTAATACTACAAAGCTATCCCCCCAAACCCATGTAGTAACATTACCCGATGTTCAGGCACTAATTTTATAATCTACAAAACCTGATGTAGTAACAATACTACAACTGATGTAGTATTAATACTACAAAGCTATCCGCCCAAACCCATGTAGTAACATTACCCTATGTTCAGGCACTAATTTTATGATCTCCAAAACCTGATGTAGTAACAATACTACAACTGATGTAGTATTAATACTACAAAGCTATCCCCCCAAACCCATGTAGTAACATTACCCTATGTGCAGGCACTAATTTTATGATCTCAAAAACCTGATGTAGTAACAATACTACAACTGATGTAGTATTAATACTACAAAGCTATCCCCCCAAACCCATGTAGTAACATTACCCTATGTTCAGGCACTAATTTTATGATCTCCAAAACCTGATGTAGTAACAATACTACAACTGATGTAGTATTAATACTACAAAGCTATCCCCCCAAACCCTTGTAGTAACATTACCCTATGTTCAGGCACTAATTTTATGATCTCAAAAACCTGATGTAGTATTAATACTACAAAGCTTTTTGAGCTACATACATATAGACATTAAAAAGATTGTGTCCATGCCAGTGTTAGTGCTACAGTGTAACTGTCTTATGACCAATCCAGCCAATTCCAAAAATTTTTAACTGGATGTCTTAATTTAGTTTCAGATAAGTTCTAGTAGGTATATTGATGCCCTTGAGACAATATGCATGTTCACTTATCCAGATCTTTTGTTTCTTCAACTTCAGAATAGTATGTACAAATCTTTGTCCCATGGAATGAGTGTTACTTTAACTATGGGATGACCTCAACAAGAGCAATAACATAAACAATAATCATCATCATTATTTGTTTCAAAAGAACATAAATGCAAACTGAAGAATACAAAAAATACATGTAACAAGGTAAGGTAGATGCAAAAATATTACAGGGCAAAATTGTGTTGGATCTGTTTGTATTGTATTTAACTCAGAAGAAGATGGGGAAATATAATTTGTAGGTATATAGTTTTCTAAACCCTTGATAAATTTAATTATTTCTTTTTATGGAGCAGCTGACCATGATGTATGGGTACAGTTGTATTTACTATACATTTTAGTAACTGATTTCAATTAAATTCAGTATTATCCTTTACCCAATTCTGACCTCACAGTGGGTGATGTTACCGAGGCACCATTACAACCCCAATAAAGACCTTTTAGAGCCTTAAATCTAGACAAAAGTGGTCAACCTATGTGGAACTGACCAACTTCCTGTTATCATTAGTGTCTGCTAGTTGTGTATTAGATTTAAGAATTTATTTAAGCTTGTTGTTTCCTCAGATAACTATGTGTGTGTGTGTGTGTGTGTGTATGTGTGTGTGCAAAACATATGATGCAAAATGATAAAGTTTATTAATTATAGGTGCAGACAAAAGGGCAGATGGTTAGCATGTGAAGTGGATTTAAGACAAATCTTCTTTAAGTCATATTTTGAATATGTTCAAATGAATAAAACGTGTGCAGGGGAATGAATAAATTTTTTTTTGACACCAAAACACCTCTTTTCTCATCATCTATGCATTGTCAAGGTTGTCAACACACTCCAGAAAACAAACATAAGTGGTTCTATACTTACCATTTGATTTGCTTGGGTTAGAAATAAATGCAACCTAAATTTGAGATTAGAGTGCCAGAACTATATATATGATTAGATGATTAATACAATTTTCTTTTGTTAATGCACATTCTGCATTTTCAAGAGGAAAAGCTTGGATATACGAATAAAGAAAATCAAAGGTATTAAATATAAAACCAGGTTTGTCTCTGACAAAAGATTTCTATTTTCTCATTATTCTATTACGGGCTTACCATTTACTCAGGGGATTAAAAATTACCATATATTTGACTGATCATTATCTCAGTGCCAGTGAATAAAGAAATAACCAATTAGAGAATCAAATCCATAAATGTTATTTTCCAAAATAATATAAAGAACTGCAAGCAAAGTGATTTTGAAACAAAATCTAATGAAGAACCCGCGAAAATGCAAAGAAAATGTAAAGTTAGTATAAAAAACAGAATAATGTATCACTCTTTCTCATTTAATGGTGTGTATCTGCATGACAGTTACTGATAGGTCATCTTAATATCCATTTGTCTTCCTGATCAGTTCAATTTCTCAATTCTCTGTATGCTGGACACTACTTGAATTTATATTGTATAACTAACTGATCATAAAAATCATTACATAAGTCTAAAGGATCAGTGTCAGAGTCAACTTGATTTGTGAGCTTAATTCCAAATGTATACTAATTATTAATCTTATATTTATGCAAATAAATATTAGTTATTATTTTTGGCATGATTCTGACTAATGTCGTTAAATTCCAATTTACAATTCAATACAAATCAATAATGCCTAAAATTTATTTCCATGATAATTTTCTTTATGCTGATGTAAAGTTTACCTAGGTTTACTTATTCATATAGAGGGTCTGTGAGCCTTTTGTCTTTAGCACATTTGTGACAGAAAATTAAATATAAATAAGCTTTGAAGTGCATGTTTCTCAAGATTAAAGTCTTAATTATTTCATCTTTAATTTGTATGCAGTTGGTTTGTAAATGAGTAGGAGCAAATTAATTTTTTTCTAACTTTAATTGCAGGAAGGAACAGGATCAGAAGGCACAGACCAAGAGTTAGCAGCTGTTGAAAGTTTTATCTGAACATCTTCAATGTAAATCTACATTTTTAAGCTCTTTCATAAGGTACAGAAATTTTCAATGGTTCTTTTGAAACATTAAAGTTGCTGCAATATTAACAATATGCCTTTTCGACATGGACTTCCATTTTTCATGAAAAAGTGTCAGAATATCATCAATGTAAGACAGAAATCCCCCCCCCCCCGATTACCAGTTTGCATCAAACTCTCAGCATAGCCTTGTGTACCACTGGAAATTCTCAGCCAAGTCATATATAATTGAAGGTGGTAGAAAAGTAGTTATAGGGGTTTACTTTTTTGATTAACTATTCATGTGATGATTCACCTGTAAGCGGGATCGGCTGTCTATGATCACCACACATGATAATTTAAGTAGATTTTGTTGACATCTATAAACATTTCTTTGGATACTGTATAATATCTTATCCTATATCATTATTATCAGGATACATTAATCATCCTTATCGTGCGGGGGTCCAAGCATCACCTTGCCATCTTTCGTTACTATATATTATACATTATGTCTAATTGAACTTTCCTATAATTAGACTTTTGCTAATATTTTAATGTTAAATCATACATATACTATTTGTAAGTGGCCGCTGATGGGTTTGGAAATACTATTACGGTATCCATTTACAAAATAATAGAAACGGAAATACTGGACCACCATTACATGTCGCTTGTGCGCGAGATAATATCGTGTATTGAACAGATACATTGAGATAACAAATGAATCTGATGACATACAAATAAAAAACACTCAAGATTATATTGTTCGGTATGTCAAAAGTAAGGCAAATAATATTAGAGACAGAACTATTTTATAATGGAACAAACAAATGTTAATTTCAATAACATTTATGAATTTGTGAAGCACCATATTATTTCTAATTACGAAGCAAGCTTAGGAGATGTTATATACAGTTGTTGACTGAGAAATGCACTCGGTAAGGTCATCAATACATGTTACATACAAATTGGTATTATAATTCCTGACACTAAAAAAACACAAATGCATAATTAACAAATATTCTATATGAGTGCTTTTGTGGCATGATAGATGATGTTTTAGTGATTGATCATCTTAACTTTGATACGAAAGATAATAGGATTAGAAACCTAACAACTAAATATTCGGTATTTTTTTGGTCAATACAAGTGACCTTGTGTTTGTTGGCATCATTGTTTCACCCCCTTGTTATGTCATGATTTGTTTATATTCTGACAAAAAAAAATATTCACATTTTATAGAACATACAAATATGATGTGTCACATATAGTTTATATTATCATGCGTTTGTCATTCCAATGGTTGCACGCATTATTGGTATCATTATTTCACTGTCTACTGATTTGGTCGGATCATCTCCTGCTGCGATTGTATTTGGAGACTGTTTCCTAAAACATATTGTATTTGTCTTCTTCTATTAGGAAAGCTAAAACGACTTCGCCCTTTAATTTTATTTTTACAGGAACATTGAGTGATCATCGGCTTCCTCGCATTTGCCATGTAATTGATCGTAAATGTAAATGTTACATATCTGACACCCAGTACAGCTGCCATGGCTGCTGTCTTGATAATCTTGTTATTGCTACTCATCTTATGATGTCTATGTGCTCCTAAAATACACAATGACATTCAATATTTTCAAGGCATTCATATTGGAAATCACTGATCATCCTCAAATGGACGTCATTGGACATGGGATTTTCACCCAAAGACTTCTTACGTTGTCCATTTTTGTCTTAATGAAACGTATGCCTAGCTTGTGAATGGTGGCCATCTTGAAAATGTTGTCACTACTTTAAATGAAGTTTTCACCAAAAAGACTTTTGAAAGCAAATGTAACATACCGGTATTTAGCCTTTGAATATCAATAACTTTAATCCAAAGAATGAACAGAAATAACATAACATATTTGCTTCCTCAAAGGACTTTTTTCTTCAGGGTTTGACTGTCAAAATATCTGGCTCCGATACAATATCATCAGTACCTACATTAGCAAGAACAGAATGGAATTTACTGGAATTCATAGTTTAATAACTTCTCTCAAGATTTGATGAAATAAAGGAGTAAACGACTCATGACCTTAGTCAGCTCTTGTAAGTTAATATAAATGACACCTGTCCCAAAAAATATATATATATTGTGCACTCATTAGGATCTCACCATAGTTGGATTAACTTGTTTTTTTTCAGTAATGGTTTGGTATATACTCAACTGAGATATAAACAGGTACTTAGTTAAGAACGTATTAATTTATTCCGGTTATTAGTAACTAAATTTGTACCTTTGTTTTTCTTGTCAAGGCTCATTTTTTCCAAACATTACCAGACCCGAGAGGGGGAGTGGTCTCAGGATTTCCTGTTCCTTGTCTGCTGATTCAGGACAAGTAGTTCTTTACAGTGATACCCTAAATTCAGTATTGACACAGTGCCGACTAGATCTTGAACGATGTATACCTTCCTTTTACGGAGATTGGCAAAATCCAGAGTACACCTTTGGAGTTGCCAATGGTGCAGAATGGGTGGACATTTTATCATTAAACAGAACAAGAGACGAGGGGTTCTGGCAATGTCATGAGTCCAGCAATAGGCAAAACAATGAAACCCTAGTCCTAACTGTGTATGGTAAGTTTTTTTTTCTCTCTCTCTATTTCTGCTGTCCTATTCTGCGCGTGATTGGGATAATACCCACTGGGGTCAGTCTATGGAAGGGGAACATATCAATAGCCACCCCTTATCACAACTAATTCTTAAGTTAGATAGGGCCTGCCATCTCGGGATAATTAGTTATGTATGCTACCATTGGATACTGAACCGCAAATACACAGTAATAATAATAATAATAGTAATGACTTTGTTTAGCGCTTAATCTCTAGAAGCTATAAATTCTTTACAACATTAAGAAAACACATATAACATACAAAGCATATAAATCATATAATGAGATGATTACAAAAGAGCACCATGATATTAGAAAACAGAAAACATGCAGAAAATATTTAACGTAGGAAACATTATTAAGTCTTCACATTGTTCTTGCAGTCGAAATAAGTGCAATTTATGAGCGTTCTCTGTGTCTTTGTGTTTAAGTTCAGTTGTCAATTTGTTCCACGTGGCTTGTTCCTGGTATGCAAAATTACGTTGCCCATATGATTTTGTTTCATAGTGGGAATGTTGAGTGCATGATTGTCAGAAGAGGAGGGTAAGTACCTTGCTGGTGTGTATACATGGGTGAAGTCAGATTGGTATGTTGGACTCTAGTCCGTCCATCAGTGAAATATAGCACAGAGAACAAATATTGTGTTTTATTTTGGATCGAATGAATCGCGAGTGTAGGGAACAGATGGTTCTAAGGATGATCAGATCAGCTGTGTTTTTAATTTTTTTAAGTTTCTGGAATATATATTGAGACGAGCCAGACAAAAGTGAGTTACAATAGTCATGTCTTGAAATTACTAATGAACACACATGTGTTTTAGTGGCATCAGCTGAAAGATATTTCTGAGCTCAAGAACTGCAGCCTTGTGATAGAACTGTCCAGAGTAACTCCAAGGTTTCGTGCTGACAGTACATTTAATGTTGGTGTTACTGACATTTATTGTTTGAGGTACAGGACGTGAATGAGAGTCTTTGTGTTGTGATCAGAATGGCCTCAGTTTTATCATCATTCATCTGCAGCTTGTTAATGTCATCTATGATTTCACATGAAACATGTACCTCATCACACATTGGAAGGTAGCATCAACTTCATTTGGGGGTGGGGCTAGATTTGTATATTTGGGTGTCATCATCGTACAATTGGTGAGACACCGGATGATGATGTATGACATTTGAGAGCGGTAGAGTGTAGAGGATGAAGAGAACAGGTCCAACAATAGACCCCTGTGGAACACCGCAACATAGAGTAACTGGCCGTGAGAAAATATAATTTGTGGACACAAGTTGTGTCCTGTTGTAGACGGTGAAGTACTATATCATGGTCTATTGTGTCAAATGCTGCAGACAAATCAAGAAGGGTGAGAACTAATTTTTCCGCTATGCAAAGCATAGATTATGGAAGAGTTGTGTCAGTACTGCCCAAACCAAAATGCATCCTTGCGGTTAGCATGCTGCAAATGTTGCGCCAAGCTTTGATCTTCGAAATAAGCTTTCCATTGAATATTTTCTGCAATATTTACGGAGTGTGCACATTGTTTCAGATCACGAAGAGCACGTGATATCTGACCACCTCCCAATCCTTATCTCCCTTTGTACGGTGACATTTGGGACTGACTTCAGACAGTCTATGAAGATAAATAACATAGCTTGGAATAAATTAGACGCTGATATCTTGAATAACTATCAATATGATCTGGACCTTCGCCTGAAAACGTTAGATATATATACTATTTCTGAAAATGTTGATAGATTTTACGGGCACATTGTTAATGCAATACAGCAGTCAAGTGACATCGCGGTTCCAAAGTCTAAATTCAATTATCATACCAAACCAGACTGGTCATATGAACTCAAAGAAGCACATAAACTTCAAAGACAAGCTAGGTATACTTGGATAAATGAATGAAGACCGAGGGGTAATCAATATAATTCTTACAGAGAATATGAAGATAAGAAGAGAGACTTTATAAACTTCAAAAACTAGCTGTGGAAAAATATATGGGGGATGTGTGTGAAGAAATTGAAAAAGTACATGAATGCGATGTAAGACACGTTTGGAAAATGATCAACGTTAAGAGAGGAAACAATATAAATTTTTGTCAGGAACTATCAACTGATGGAGTTTGTGTCAGTGATGATGCTTCCATCGCAAATAGGTTTGCCAGAAACTATGAGGACATTAACATGCTGAATCCTAGCCATAGTTTTGATGGAAACATTTATGAACTTATAGAGGGAGTAAGCCATATCGAGGCTTTACATACCATTATCAGTGTAAACGAAGCAGGAAAAATCATTAAAAGTATAAAGAAATCAAAAGCTTCGAGACATGATCAAATTGGCAATGAACATTTAATCTACGGCAGCTACTACCTCATCGAATGTATGACAATTGTTTTTACTCGGATGATTGATCAGTGTTACATACATATAGATTGCAATAATAGGTATAGTAATACCACTGTACAAAGGTTACAGAAAATCAAAGAACTCCCTCAAAAGTATACTGCCTGTTATCTACAAAACTTTTGAGAAGATAATTCATGCACGTTTGGTAACTTGGTTCAATGATAAAAATTCTAGTATACCCAGTTCACAACAACATGGTTATCAAAAAGGTGTAGACTGCACAACAGCGAGTTTTGCGCTGTTGCAATCAGTACAGTATAATAATAACATGGGATCATGGGTTTTTGCTGCGTTTCTTGATACAAAAAAGGCATTTGATACCATTTGGCACAAAGGACTACTTTTTAAATTATTCATGTTGGGAATTACGGGTAAATCCCTTTTGATACTTGTTAACTTGTTCACAAGTTTACAGGGTAAAGGTCTTGGCAATGGGCAATTTTCAGACTGGTTGTCAATTGGCCAAGGAGTGAGACAAGGTGGTGTTTTGTCAACCTTGATGTACACAATGTTTATAAATGACTTGCTGCTACAGTTAGAAAATAGTGGATTTGGAGCAACGATTGGATCCTTAGCTGTGGGAAATCCATCTCTAGCTGATGATATTTCACTTTTGGCTATATATCCTAGCAATCTACAAAAGCTTTTAGATATTGCATATGTGTCACAGAATTAGGCGAAAATTAAATATTTTTTTTCTTGAATTACAAACTAATCTCACCATTTTCTTGTTTTGTCGTACATGCGTTACCTGGGGTGAATAAGTGTTTTTTTTTCAAGGTAAACGACGTGTAACGATTTGCATGTGCCTGACTTCGAATCACATTAAGTCCGGAACATTAGATTCACGGGGTGCACAGTAATTTTGCCGTGATTTCTGCTCACCTATTTGAGGGTATATAAGGCAGAATATTTCTGATAAATATGACGAGTCCAAAAGTATCTTATCACAGGAAAGATAGCTCGTCATTCTATCTCCAGCCAAAGGGCTGATAACGTCTCTGATATCGTAGCTGATATTGTAGCGGAGCATCTCTGAACGTATCTGATATTGTAGCGGAGCATCTCAGATATTGTAGCGGAACGTCTCTGATATTGTAGCGGAGCATCTCTGAAATTGTTGCTGATTGTAGCTGAACGTCTCTGAACGTATCGGATGGAAGCTGAACGTCTCTGAACGTATCTGAATTGTAGCTGAATGTGATTAATTGTGCCATTTGATTGTGAGATCAAATTGAGGTATCTGACTGTCTGTCTGTCAGATTGTCTGTCCGTCTACATCTATTGTGATGTGTAAATATCCGGAAATCTAGAAGTCTGAGTGTCGGAGCTGTCTAGAGGTGTAAACATCCGGGGTGTCATCTAGGTATTTGGGAACGTTGGTTTTAGTAGATGCTGTATGCTGTCTGTACGTATAACTGTGGTGGATCCGTGAAGGGCAAACGGCCGATACAAGTATTGGTCAACCCTAGGTATTCGGGGAAACTGGGCGGCGATTCAACAGTTGGTGAATCGTACGGTTATGCAGGGTCGAGACACATGTGTGTGTTGCAATTGTAGTACAATTGAATACATTGTTATATTTACATAGTTACTTCAAATCACAGTAGTATTTCAAGGGATTACATGAATCTCAATAAAAGTTAGCAACTCGATTAAATATATGTATATGTTCGTGCTAGTTGTCGCAATCCATACGTGCGATAGTATAGTTTGATGTTATGTATTTGGTATTGCAATTTATACTTGCGGTAATATAACTTTTGTAAAGGTTCCTTGGATCTGTGTATAGTCCAAGAGATTCCTTTGTATCTGTGTATTAATATTTAATTTATTCATGTATTGTGAATGGTTGTGAGTGTAATTGTGGGTTGAACGCATGAGTTATTGTGTTGATACATCATTATTTTTCATTATTAATTTATTTCATAAATTTATATTTTCTTTCACACATTGTGTTTGTGTTGTTCATTTAATCCACCATCCACTCGGTAACAATTGTTACAATATGACTACAGTAATAAGTGGCGATTCGAGCTTAGTGTCACAAAGTCATACATTATCATTTTGTTGTCCCTAATACAAGAATTATATCAATATGAAATGGTATCTCGTCCACTCATGTTTGCCGGTTACTGATTCAGCAACACTCCTGGGTCACCGGATAAACTCAAAGCTGACGTCGCATGACGCAATACTCGTTGCATGCAATAAAGGAAAAAAATCTTTTTCACGGTTTGTTTGGTATTGGCATTAAATCGAATGGTTTAAATCCTTTGGTTGCTGCAAATGTAATTAGAAAGATAATTTTTCTTTCAATGTTTTATGGAAGTGAATTATGGTGTAACATTTCAAAAGTGACCTTGCTTTATTGGATAAAACTCTGAGGTATTTTGTCAAACATTTACAAGGTTTTCCAACACATACAAGATCAGACATAACCCTGGGGATGCTAGGATGGACATCAGCGCAGTCCGAAATTGATACATGAAAATTTATGTTTTTACATAGAACTAATCGTGTTTAACGTTTTGTTATTTCACATCGTTTTGAGCAGATGCATGTCAAACTAAGGGTTAATTTCAAATTTATATTATACCTCAAAGAAGTTTGACTTGCTTGGGTATCTAACTAATTATTTGCATCATTCTGAAATTCCAGATAAACACAATTGGAAAGAAATTTTACGGTAAAACGTTGTTGGTCTTGAAAATAGCCTTTGGAGGGTGTGTATGTCTAATCAAGCAGATTTTGATAGATTCTCTTCGAAACACGAATACTTAAGACCTGCCTCAGTGTGGCAGTCGGCTAAAACCAGACAACACACTAAGGTATTTACATATGTAGCTAAAGTATGGGCTGCTGTTCCTCAAACACAGCTCGATATGTGTATTAGATATGAGAGTGTTTATACAGACTTGATACTTCATTGTTGTGTTAGTTGTCCTTACATGTCAAATTTGAGAAACTCATTCTGGGATTTCCTTACGTATACGTTTCCACTGAGCCTGCACATTATGTTATTTAATGCCAAAGATAAGCTGCAATTACAATATCTTCTAGGCAAAAGATTGCCATCAAGGGTAATCGACAAAGAAAACTCCAAGCTATTCGTCTTGTATGCAGCATACTTTGTCATGCAGTGTGCAGCTATCTTCTGCAAATCAGGTACAGAAACATTACTTATGCAGTTGAAGAACATTATGACTGATATAATGTAAGAATTTGTAAATTATTATTATTATTATTTTTAAAAAAATAATATTTATTTTTTAATACTTATTTAATGATTGTATTCAGATGATTTATTATTATGTCATGCAATTGTCCATGGAAGGACATATAGATGATGATGATGGTGGTAGTTAGCTTGCCGCAAATGTGCGCCAAGGTTTGATCATTGAAACAAGCTTTCCACTGAATATTTTCTAGCTTGCACAAGCATGGTACCATCTCTGACAATTTTCATGCTGCCAACATCTGCAAGCGTGCATTATTTACAACTGGTTGCAAAAGCCGCAATCATTTAAAACCAGCAAGCTTCCACATATACATCAAGATTCAACGGGTAGTACATAATGCTCAAAAGTTTCCTTCTTCAAACTACCAAAGATAACAGGTAATGAATAAAAGAACAGCCATGCTCTGCGCTCTGGTGCCTTCCAGTATTGAGAATTATGTTAAATGTTCCATGGATGTCAGTTAAGAAAGTACGTTGGTGTTATGATTAACAGTTGAAGATCTGCAACCGCCACAAAATCAGACACGGAACATTGTTCAGTTAACATTTTTTGGTGAAACCACAGTAAAAGTAGCCGTCTCATTATCTCCAAAATTACTGTATGCATATAGTCTACAGTTGTCACATTAATAATGTCAGTATGCATATAGTCTACAGTTGTCACATTAATAATCTCAGTATGCATATAGTCTACAGTTGTTACATTAATAATGTCAGTATGCATATAGTCTACAGTTGGTACATTAATAATGTCAGTATGAATATAGTCTACAGTTGGTACATTAATAATGTCAGTATGCATATAGTCTACAGTTGTCACATTAATAATGTCAGTATGCATATAGTCTACAGTAATCACATTAATAATGTCAGTATGCATATAGTCTACAGTTGTCACATTAATAATGTCAGTATGCATATAGTCTACAGTTGTCACATTAATAATGTCAGTATGCATATAGTCTACAGTTGTTACATTAATAATGTCAGTATGCATATAGTCTACAGTTGTTACATTAATAATGTCATTATGCATACAGTCTACAGTTGTTACATTAATAATGTCAGTATGCATATAGTCTACAATTGTTACATTAATAATGTCAGTATGCATATAGTCTACAGTTGTTACATTAATAATGTCAGTATGCATATAGTCTACATTTGTTACATTAATAATGTCAGTATTAATGTTAACTCACCAAGATGGTCTTTTGAATACAATAATTGGTGAAGAGGTTCCAATGCATCTTCGCTATTAAAAGCAATATTGTGAATCCTTTTTGAACCATCTGTCAAGCAGCATCAAACGGAAACACCCGTGTATGTCCATTAACAGTTTGATAACATTTACTTCTTGCTTGCATTTAGGGCAACCATATTTTCCATTGAATTGTGTCATATTCATTACAATACTTCTGGCAGGCAGATCATGCGTATCACACAATAACATTCCCTGCACAATGATTTGATATTCACAATGTGTACAATACACTTTAATTCCACCATGGTGGACATGTCTTAGAGTATCATGAAAAAAGCTTTAGGGATGGCGACATACCTGGCTTTGATTTTCCGAACCACATGCCTAAAAATATCACATTTTCATGCTTGATTTTGTCTTGATAAGGCATCTCATTGGTTGCAAGAAATATGAGCCAAATGCTAACCTTTGACGTTTTAAACAATGGCATTGCATCAGTGTACCATATAACATGCATATTGATTTTATTGTTTTAAACGTCATCACGTTGAGAATATTTGCAATAAAGTTCGCCATTATAGATATCGTCTATATTACCAGACTGAATTTATGCAACACGGCCTTTTAAATAATTGTTCTAGTTGTACACTAATTGAAACTCAACAAAATATGATACATTATTCTTGTCATTCAAACTGTAATCACAGACTGGACACCTTTCAACTGGGCCTTTCAAGAGAAATTCACAATTTGCACAATACGTATAAAATGTCAGTGGTGTCTTAAGCTTACTGAATAGGCCTTGAACTTGTAAAGGGATGTGTGAATAATATTCGTTACCAGACAATGTCAAGAAATTAATGTAAATATATCATAAACCCTATCCAGTGATAGTGTGCATTAATGCAAATGGCAATACAAGAATTGCACTTTGAGCCAAAGTTATGGAGGAACCATAGTATATTGGCTATTCACCACCATCCTGGTTATCACCTTGTTGAGGAAGCGAAGCATCATCATTGTCACAGTTCTATCAATTAAAATCCTCTTTGATTACGTCAAACCACTCGTTTTGTAACGCTTTGCTACTGCTATCATATAGAAAATTGTCACTTTCATTACATGAACCACTGGATGAAGCATCTTCTATTCTGAAATACAAGATATATGATTTTATCATTTGTAGAATAAACATTACAATTTTGAGATATATAATCAAGATATTTAACCATGGAAGAATGTGACCACTTGGGTTGGAACCAGAACAAATTATAATAAGCGAACTGGACTATAAGTTAAGTAATGACCTACTTCTTTAATGAAATATGAACAGAGAGTCGGCGTTAGAAGACTTATCATGAAAGAGCAATTTACAGTTGTTTGTTGTTTAAATGCTACATTTGATAGGAAATTGTATTTAAGTATGCTGATTCCTTGGGTCCACTATATTTTGGTCATGACAATATTAACAGCCCAATTTAAACCAGTACTGTTCTACAAACCTCAGAATTAAATGACTAATTTGTACTGATATTGCATCTATTAAATAGAGTAGCCTGCTAGTAAAAAATCTTATTTTGGGTAAAATATTAATTTAAAGTATACTGTCCTGTAAAAGAATAAATACGTATTTGCCTTGCATTATAAACCTGTCATTTGAGAACCGAGCCTGATTCATACTTGAAAGAGATTTGAATATGTGTTTAAAGAAATATATTTATAAGCCTTCGTAATTACTAAAACTTCGACTGTTTACTTTTGCTTTGACTGGGATGAGGATATGAGCAGCGTGAATATCCTAAATATAGTAAAGGTTACCCAGGAAACCTTGGAACTACTATTTTCCTGGAGAAGAAATAACCGCCAAATTGACCATGTAATGGTCTTTGGGAAGGAATGATTGTCAAGAACATCGGTAAGCTTAAAGTAGAAATAGACAAATTAGAAGTCAAAATTGACAAATTGTATTTAATTCAAAGTTGTATTACAGAATATTTTTTTATACCTTATTGGTGCTATTTTATATATTGTGCTAAGAGAGATGCCGACACGGACACAAAGTACTGTGTGTCGTCATTCTACTGGATCGAAAATATGTTACACTGCAAACGTTTGTCAGTATATGGAACCATTATCGACAAACCATATTACTATTTCATACATTTTGTCTTACAATCACAAGATATATAACTTTAACATATTTGATCACCATCTTAAAATATATAAACTGTCATCTTTAATGTTTAAAATTCAATCTCAAAATATTCCATAATACAGCAATATGATTTAAAGTGGCTTTGTGATATCCTTTTAAATTCTTAAATACTGCAAAAAAAATTGGATTATGTATATTTGAGAGCGCCTCGTTTTTAAGCAATTCCTATATTTATTTGTTTGATTATTTGGTATTCGGCGCCATGGAAATATTCCTATCCTGAAATAATTAGCCAATTAGTAGGAGCAAACGTCACAGAGCCGAATGTTAGTGAGTTTGAACCATACTAGGGTTCATTAGTAGTGAATTTAGGTACAAGCCGAATGACTGTCCCTTTGGTAACATAGTCCATATTGAAATCTAGTGGTGTATAATAGTGTTGTGGTTGATATGGCAGTATTTACGGTAGGAAACCGGTAAATTATGCAATGGAATCAATAAGTTGGGATTTGGTATATACCGCTTATGTGTCCATAGTGGAAAATAAGTGTAGTTATATAAATGTGATACGCCGAAAATTGTGTGGATTGACTGGCCTAGGGTCGCGCAGTTAAATATCTCTCAGTTAGAAAGGGAATATTTGTGAATTATCTATGGCATAACTGCTTGGCGGTACGGAAATCTGATGATAATGAAGAAAAACCATGCAAAGGTGCGGTTAATGGACTTTTGGGCAAGTTGTTTCATCTGTGGTCGCCAATTGATTAGAGCAAAATTTATTAAATAAAGCAGACACGTCTAATTTTCCATTTCACAACTCAAGTTGTATGGAAGGCTTTGGAAATTTGGGGAAAGCATATGACTTCCAGCTTGACTCGAGCCAGGCTTTTAACACCGCTCAAGTGAATACCTCTTTTCGTGTAACAATACATTGATTGCATTTAAAAGAACTATATATATATATATATATATATATATATATATATATATATATATATATATATATATATATATATATATATATATATATATGTGTGTGTGTGTGTGTGTGTATGTGTGTTGTTCTTTGAAAGGTTCACAAACAGGTTCACAAATGCTCTTATTAGATACCCAGATAAAATACGAATTTGATTAAGTGAAATTAATGATTTTCATTGTCGATTATGTAAGTTGTTTTGTCTCTTTTAGAGTAGAGTAAAGAACTGAAAAATAATAATAATAAAGACAGACAACTGCTAGCTGAGATGGTGCAATATGAAACCTCAGTGCAATATGCTTAATACATCATATATATTAAATAAAATAAATCATTGCAATTGAATTTCTGAAATTTGTTATTTTTGCTTCATTTACATAAAAACCACATTATCATTCAATTGTCATAACACTTGATCAGAATTTTGATTTTCAATTTACTGCCTGTGATTTATTAAAATATTTTTTCCTATGTTTGGCCTCAATAAGTTTGTCAGCTTTTTCTTTCAAACTTGGAAATTGTTGTCAGTAATCAGTGAGTTCATAAAGTTTTCTTTACTTGGTCAGGTAATAATAAAATGTTTCTCATTAAAGATCTTATGTTCTTGCAAATAATCCATACTCAGTTCATTGTGACAGGACTAGTTTTCCTTGTTTTAAGAAGCTGATACAACTGACGAGACGGAAGGAGACAAGACAAGAATCTATACAACAAATGAAGAGACTTGAATAGAAAAGAAAGAAAAATGAGTTAGAAACAAATTAGAGGCAGTCAACAAACATATGAGATATCACATAATTAGATGTCTCGGGGGCATTTGAGATTCTGAGTAACATCTATCTATTGGAAATGCATATACTTGAGAGGAATCTGAAATGAGATGCTACAGACCTGAGGTCTGGACCCTGACAGCAGAATTAAAGCGAAGAACCCGGGCACTTGAAATGAGATGCTACAGAACCATCCTTGGCATCTCTTACATGGACCACATCACCAATGAAGAAGTGGGCAATACAATTATGCACACAGTAGGCCATTAAGAAGACCTCCTCACCAATGTTGAAAAGAGAAAGCTGAAATAGTATGGCCATGTCACTAGAACCAACAGTTTATCCACAGCAGTACTGCAGGGCAGTGTCCAAGGTGGCAGAAGGAGAGGTAAACATAGAAAAATGTGGACTGACAACATTACAGAATTAACCAGGAAAAAGTTTGCGGAGACACAGGCATTGGCACATGATTCAGACAAATGGAGGGAACTAGTCATATGTTCAACAGCACAGTGCTTCAACGACCACACTAGGTCAAGAGACTGATGATGATAATGATGATACTAAGATAAGAGAAATCAGCATGCATGAAAAGACTATATTTAGAGAGAGAAACAAGTAATACACTCAGGATAAATATGTCAATGAGTAGTAAATGTAATGTTGCATTACAGTTAATTTGCTGTGATGCAGGAGATGAATTAGGTAAGAGAACAAGACATGACTTGACAGCATAATTCAGATAGAGATGTATATGGAGCTAACGCTGCATTTCAGCCATATACTCCTAAACAGAAATATTCCTTTCTTGAAGATCTTTACAAGTCTCCTGGTAATTCCTATCAGAAGCTACCAACACGGCAAGAACAATATAATTGTATGCATTTGAAAATTCAAGCGCTTGAAAACGAAAACAGAAGGAATTGTACAGGCTGAAATAAGAAGTTTAAATACTTAAGTTGGTCGCAACATTGCTGCCAGTTAAAAGTTAAAACAAATTAGCACATTTGTTTAAACGCATTTAATAATTTGAATATATAACGTATGCTAATATTAATTTTTAAATGCATCAATAATTAATGTCCAACCATTGGTTGGTGGTTTTCACCAGGTTCTCTTTCATCAATAACTGCCATTTACTAATTTATCATGTGTTGAAAATGGTATAGAATTCAGATGATATCGTAATTAATTTAAAACCTAATGTCCTGCCCTTCTACATTTTAAAGTTGATTTTAGAAAAGGGTAGTGCTACACACAGTAAATGTTTAAATATTTCAGGTGATTAAATGATGACTGTAGTATCTTAATGCTTTGATATTTTTAAGGCAAGTTATTCTATATTACAACGATATTTTTAGCAATAAAGAACATTGCACTTGTGGGTGGAACTTGATACATTATATGGATCTCTTTTCTTCAGAGGATTATTTTTTGTCCAGTTGTACCAGCTGGAACACCGACAAAATAACTTCTTAAAGCAGTTTTCAATGTGATTGGCATTGCTACCCAGTGATATGGTTATAATTGCTAGTATAACTGGTGGAGACATGTTCATTTAATAAGTACACAAGTTTGTATACCAGAAATGTATTCAGACCAAATCAGTCAGATTAGAACAATACATGGCCTTTCAATGGAGATAAGTAATTGTATGTAATAAATTATGACATATTTCTTTGTTTCTGCCAGTTAAGAGTCTCCTATTTCATTAATATTAAGACTTACCTTATTAATTCAATAGGATTTAGTATAACTATTTCAAGATTTCATTAATAGTAAGACTTACCTTATTAATTCAATAGGATTTGGTATAACTGTTTCATTAATAGTAAGACTTACCTTATTAATTCAATAGGATTTGGTATAACTATTTCATTAATAGTAACACTTGCCTTATTAATTCAAGTGGATTTGGTATAACTATTTCATTAATAGTAAGACTTACCTAATTAATTCAGTAGGATTTGGTATAACTATTTAATAGTAAGACTTACCTTATTAATTCAATAGGATTTGGTATAACTGTTTCATTAATAGTAAGACTTACCTTATTAATTCAATAGGATTTGGTATAACTGTTTTATTAATAGTAAGACTTACCTTATTAATTCAATAGGATTTGGTATAGCTATTTCAAGATTTCATTAATAGTAGGATTTACCTTATTAATTCAATAGGATTTGGTATAACTGTTTTATTAATAGTAAGACTTACCTTATTAATTCAATAGAATTTGGTATAGCTATTTCAAGATTTCATTAATAGTAAGATTTACCTTATTAATTCAATAGGATTTGGTATAACTGTTTCATTAATAGTAAGACTTACCTTATTAATTCAATAGGATTTGGTATTACTATTTCAAGAAGTTGATGCTAAGGCAATGGTCTAATCTGAAAAATATAATGTAAATACCAATTCTATGATTAATCAACTTTAAAAAAATAAAAAGGTTGCAAAAAGTTTTCTCTTCCAAATTAATAGATGCAATGAACTGAATCTTGAAGTGATAATAAACATTAGTCGATGTTTTCATACAGCATTGTTATTTTACAGGACAAGAGAAGCTTTGGGATGAGAGCTGACAATGAAGTAGGTATCTACCTGTTCCTACCAATTTACATTTTCTACATGTTTAGGTCAACTACTGTGCTGCCCCTGTTTAAAGCACTAATTATGGCCACACATAGATTGTTTGTTTTCTTATATACAAAAATGACATCAGAAAACACTCATACCTGAATTGTTTTTTTTGTCCAAAGGCAGATTCAAGTTATCACATGATTAAGATACTGTATTACCAATCAAATGTATTATTCACTCATATGTCGTGCATATATTGCAGAATTGTACATGGATTCAGGGCGACATACTTAAAGCCACCAACACGCTACCCGTTTTGGCAAATGCAAATGCAAATCACTTGTTATCATTAGACTACTGTATAATTCACAGGTTTAATATGAAGACACGCTGTACATCACAGGGAAAGCTGTTTGCATAAGATCTGATTGGAAATCATAACTTTCTTGACCAACTCTGACCAAACAAAAATCTTGTCAATGGAGGATGACAAATATTGTATGTTGCATTTGTCCAAGATACATTTTCACAAATATGAAGATTAATGATATGGAATCCTTTCCCAGATTGTCCTGCATACAGATGTTCGGCTCCCAGATAGTCCCAAGCGAATTTGACTATTTAGCGAAACTGAACTTCAGACAGAGAACACTAGTGGCCAAAATCAGATGCAATATAATACTTGTGTTGAACAAAGTTCCTCTGCCGAATCAGTTCCAGTACATACATGGGGAATCACAGACGGGAAGTATAGATATTTTCTTATGTACTCAAGGCTCCTAAATAATAGTGTGTCATACATTTCATCTGAATAGGTGCTAAAAATAATGCGTTCATATTTTATTAATTTTCAATAATGAAGTATGCAGATCATTTTACATTTCTCAATTTGCTGAATGGGACTAAATATGAGGCAATTATTTTTTTACATGCCTGAATTTGTAAGAAACATTTACACAATAATCTATATTGATCGTGGTCACCCAACATGAAAAGTGGAGTTGTTCCATGAAGCACACACTAACCTAATCAGTGAGAATAATATATAGGCTTGGTTGGCAGTTATTGTTAAGTGTACATTGTATTAGATCTCTTAGTTTTCAGAGCAGTGGAAATCACAAAATAAAGCCTGTGCCTGACTATGATGTTTACCTAACCCATGACCAGCTGTCCCAAGCAAATAATAGTTGTTCTGCTATAGGAGGTAAGGTTTGCTGTTAGGTTTCCTTGTATGTCATGCATTAATTTGGTTTCATTTATCATATAGAGTATTCTTTAAGTAGCAAATCAAGGGGAAGGATTAGGTACATATACGTCAAGATTACTTATCATGCAGAGGTGATCTGATTCAAGTTCGTGAGATACCAGAGAGTACCGTAAAATATTATCATTAGGTATATGAAAAATCCAGTCTAAAATGTGACCAGTCTAAAATATGACCATGTTTATGGTTCGGTTGATTAACTGACTGTTTAATTTTAAAACATGAATATGATCTAGAAATTTTTATGTCTAAGGGTTTCCAGAAGAGTCAAAGTGAGAGATGAAATCTGCATGAATAACCAGTTTGCCACTTATCGAATTTACATACTCCAGAATTATATTTTTGAATACAAAGAGTCGTAAATCCAACCCTTGACAAACTGTTGGAAGGGGGCAGTGTCTGATAATTATTTGAATCAACATCCACTCGGAATTGAGCAAGGCGTGGCCAACATTATAATTGCAAGTTTAAATCTATTATTTTGAGAAATCAGTAGTCGCTAAGGCCTGCTTGTGTGAATTAAGGGAAGATAAGCTACCCTGAAGTCATTCAAAATTGGCGAGAAATTTGTATATTCTGGGAATTACAAGGAGCTTCAGTACAGGTCATTGACTATGCGCCCGATTGTTTTTATATATTACTGCAAAGTAATTGTACTTTAAGTATTACAGTATGTATACTTTAGTACATATAATTACCATGTGTAGGATTTAATTAATTCGTAGTGTTTGATATACATGCATATTGTGAGATATGAGCGAAGTTTATGTAAATAATTAATATTGTAATTTGCTATTGGTTTTTATTTCGTATTAACCACATGCATTTATGCACTTCATATCATAGATTGGCAGATGTTGAATTTAATTAAAAACTTTGTATACTGGTTGCAGAGTGCAACATTAGTGAATAGGGATTTGCCTATTTGTGTATACTTTGTTGGAGTAGGATGTGCAAGGATATATCAGCACATGGATATGTGCATATCTGTGTACACTTTGAAGAAGTGCAATGTACAGAAATGCGTCTGATGATATTGTTCTGTATAATAAGATTGAGAATCGCTCTCTCTCTCTCTCTCTCTCTCTCTCTCTCTATATATATATATATATATATATATATATATATATATATATATATATATATATATATATATATATATATATATATATATATATATATATATGTATATATATATATATAAATACCATGTAAACTTATCACGGGGAATGTGTATTTCGATTTTCATAGCTAAGGGAATATGCTATGCGAATGTCCTTGTGTGTTAATACAGGAACCGTTTAGGGACCAGAGGGTATTACCCCAGTGCAGGTGGTCCGAGTATCTGGGAGACAAAGAGAAGGAAGAACGGAGGATCAAGTTAGAAGGAAGCTTTTAGGGACCAGATGTAATTACCCCAGTGCAGTTAGTCCGAATCTCCGGGAGACAAAAATAGTCGGAGTAAAGAAGTTATACGAACTGGTGGGAGTTGGATTACCAGTCCAGTAAGATCATGCAGATGAGTAGGAACACGGGAGAGGAGACAGATCTATCACACTATGTCATACGATGAAATAGGCCGTGACTTGGTCGAGTGAAAGACGAGTGATAGGGTTTCTAATTTGAATTTTATTTGAGAGATGACTGTTATTGAATTATACTAATTTGGTGTTATTTGAATTTCACATTTTATCTATTCATTACATTAACTGTCGGAACCGCTAACAGAGCTCTGAGCTTTAATCTATCACTATTTCAATTTCTGACAAAAGGAACCAGGATGGGACGGAGCTTTACACAAGAACTTAGACAAAGAAAGACAACAAGCACATATATAATGAAAAACGGTACAATAAAATGGAACAGCTGCTTCAAGCTGGTTAAGTGGTAGTGGCCATCTTGATGTATCAGAGGTAATGGTGTGGCTCACATCACAATATCAACACATCTCTAAAACACATCAAATCTGAATAATATTGGGAAATGTCTTGGAAGCAGGCTCAGGCAACTCTACCTCCTCATTCCACCATGATCCAGAAAATGTCTCCAACAAAGATGTGCTTGTCGCTAAGCACCATTTTGGCTAGTTTCATTCCTTCCGAAAAATTGAGACTATGGTCTCTATGACCAGTTGATGGCATTCTCTGAGTGGCCCACTAAACTTGTTTTGGTAAAACTGAGTTTTTCCATTGGGAGTCTATTCATTCCTTCACATGAAAACAATTGAAGCCATTGAACAGTGCATAAGGTTATTCTTCACCATATTTTCACATGCTGACATTATCTCTGCTATGTCATTGTGCATGCTAAGAGTTCTCCTTGAATTCCCAAGCCTTAAAACACATTATATAAGCTGTGGCCAAGATGTGCAGGCATGCAGTTTTGTCTTGCATTGAAATAGTCAGTTGAATTTCTGCATGTTTGCCGTGATGTTACATTGGACTCATAAGGGGTCTGCTTAACGTAAGAAGAAAGATTTTCAACAGGCTGCTTTTTTGGATGTGATACCCTCTGCTGGCGCCGCACCCTGACAATGTCATCTCAAGTCTTGTTAGATCCTTAGTATCGATTCTTCTCAACAACTCCCAGCCCGTCTCAATGAACCAGGTATCGTGGAAATACAAATCACTCCCAGGCACTGTCTGGCAGGTGTTTGTAATGTATCACTGTCCTATATGCATCATCAACCTTCCATGTGGGTTTATACCACACACGAAATATATGCCTAAGAACACCAAGAGGAATTTCTCTACCCACCCGCCTTTCCTACCAAAGGAAGGTGTAGGGAAACAGCCATAGAGATACATACCTTTTCTGTCATCCATCCCTCTCCCAAGAATTACCTTATGTGCTTCTCTTGGTCTCTTTTAATAGAATTGGTCAACTATCACGGTTTTGTTTTCATTGTGAAATTAGGCTAATAACTGCAGTTTCAGGAATAATCCCTTCTATTTAAGACCACCATATTCGATCCTCAGCACCAATATGGCAACACTGTGGGAGGAGATGATATTAATATGCAGATAGCAACAGATGCCAGTGTCCTAAATGATAATTAATCCTTATTACATTCCAGAATCTCTCTGGTTACTTCTACTTGATTGTTCCCCTTTGAAACATGTTCGTATAGAGGAGCCTTTCCTCAGTCTTGAATGCACTTCATTCATCAGATTGGATATGTATTGGATATGTATCTATATTGAAGTTTAGGATGCATATTTGCAGATCTGATATTTCGTCTCCAGTTTTGCCTAAATCAGTAAGGTTTTTAATTAATTCCTGATTCTGCTATTTGGAATATATTCTTTACATAGCATCTTCATTCATTATGTAACGATACCTCTGATTACTGGGAACACCGAATAATGAGTACTTTCGTGATTGGCTGATATCCACAGGTTCAGGTTCAGTACCGCACTCAGGATCCAGAATATGTTGGTAGTCAACAGTAACTTGAGAAGTTGAATTTGATGTTCATTCCATCTGTGGACTTATTTACATGCGAACGGAGTTTTTATCATCCAGAACTTAGAAGGGGTTCTACTGGAGTGAAGTGACTTAATCCTAGCATTTTTAGTGGTGTTATGAGTACAAACATTCACCTCTCCTTTACATCCTTATTACACCTGTGACTGTCAATATAGTTCCATAAGAATGTCTTCATATATGCCTTCGACAGTTTCACCTTCTTGGAAGTTGGAAACCACACATAGATTATCAATCAGCTCAGAATCGTTTAGGACCATAGTTTCACCATCATTTGTGTTGTGGATAAATCAGCAAAACTTGCTGATTGAGGTCCCCATGTGTGGTGTACATCCCCACTTTTATCTGTTTACCAATGCATAAGACTCTTAGTGGGTGCTAATCTATTGCAGGAGGGCGCATAACTTCATGGTCCTTGGACGTAGGATGATTCAATCTTCCATATCATCAACCTAGGAATGTATTTCTGGTACTGCAAAGGTGAGTGAACAAGCGATGAATCGATATGTCTTGGATGGACAGCATCATGGAGACACACATGCTGCTTCTGGAACCTCTTCCTGTGGACCATATTAATGACATCACCCTCTGAGTTTGCCATATTCCGGTTAAATATTAGCAGACAGTCTGTCAAGGTTAGCAAAAGTCTTTACGGAATGAACTCGTTACCACTCTGTAACAAATCTCTTTGGTGCTATGTGGAAAGTCTCTGGTGAAATTTGTTTGCCCACCAGACTCAACAATAGACTTCCCATTTGTGTCCATTCATTCCCAGACCATAGAACATGGGCAGTGGACACATGGGACTTTCATTTCAATTGTATGTGTGTATATGTTATGCCAAGTTTCCGCCTGCATTGTAATTTCTGCACAGAAATCAGAACTTTCACTGCTGATATCAGTCTCATAGCTCCAATGTGTTCAACGGTCTCCAAGACATGTTGATGGAAGAATGCCGGCCTCTTCCTCACACGAGTAAGTGTGTGTCGTAACACATGGTCTCCCTCTGGCATAACACCCACACATTCTCCACCTTAGTGATTGGCTTGCATCAAGTTATCTTTCTGCCAGAAAACGTTTTTGGGCATGGTTGTCATCTGCATCACTGGAGACTATTTGTCCTGGCTAAGGGTTGTATCTGTCTGACGTTTGCATTTGTTTAAAGATGTTTACTTGAATTTCAGTTTAAGGCTTGACCCAGTTTATGAATTAGAGAAATGTTTTCCATTTTCCATTTGAAATGACCCATACGATGTGGATTCTGTTGTATATAGGGTAAGCAAAATTTATATATGATGAGGTAAACAAATATGTGTTCCATTTTTAAGTTAAGTCTTGTGGAATCAATTATTTTTGTTTAGATATGATTTGAGAGGAAACATTCCTTTGAATTATTTATTGAAATTATAAAGTGCTCTTTTACATTTTGGACTCAAACACTACTTTGGGATTTATTGTGAATTCATTCATGGACACAATCAATTATATTATTGTGATACATCAAAACTATTGGTAGACACATTAATAACTATTGGTGCGTATGCACATTCAATATTGTTTTAAGATTATATGGCAATTTATTCACAATATTGAAAGTTCATTATGTACCTTATATAAAACTGATGTAATGTTTTGACTTACAGAAATAAATTGTTATTTTAATAAACTTGTTAGTGTCATGTCCTTCTGTTACTTAGTGTGAAATCATAACTTGGTTTTGCCTTAGAACTATTTGACTATTTTTATCTAGGGTGAATAAGTGTTTTTCTAGGTAAGCGACTGTACTAACATGTATCTCGCCGCAAATTACGTGTGAAGAAGGACATTAAAAGCATGATATGCACGGGTATTTTACCCTGACTATTACTCACTCTCCTATAGTTTTAAGGGAGATCAATATATAACCGACACACTGGTTGTTTTGGATCTCGTCAAGGAGTGTACACTCTCCATTGTGTTCTACAGCCATAGGGATATGTGTTAAATTTATATTTAATTTGATATGCAAAGCTTATTCAGTTTGTAATGCCATATTGTATAATGATGCATTTATTATGATGTAGTTTATTATGATGTAGATGTGAAACGTTGTGAACTTTGAATTACAAGTTGCTATTATAATTTAATGTATAAGTATATATCTAGAGATTTTTCAGAACCCATTATTATGACCAGTTTGGTTTTATTGTAGCTAAATAGAGCTGGTTAGAGCTGTATGAAGTGGTCTAGAGCTGTTTAGGGCTGACTAGCTGTTTAGGGTGGTTGGAAGCTGTTTAGAGCTGTCTGGAGTTTCCAGAGTATTTAGTGCTGCGTGCAGTTGATAGTATGTATACATAATGTGTGAATGCTTGTATAGAGTGATTGGATCAAGTGTGAGAGAATATAAAGATGGTGGTGAAAAAAAGATCCAAAATTAGTAATATTTTCTTGAAGTTAGTCAGTTTCGTGGATATTTTTAATTAATGCATTTTTAATATAGATTACGTTATGGTTGCCAGATTAAAAATATCATTCAAAGTTAAATTTTATGTCACACTTTCAAAAATGGCATACCATAGTCTTATATAGATGCAATTTTTATTTCTCAAATAGATTTTAATGCTCAGCATGAATTAAAGAAGAAAAGCCTGCTTTGTCTGTGAACATATATGTATAAATTGAACAGCCCATAGGAAATTGTCAATTTGTAAAAGTTATGTATTTAGATGTAAACCCATAGTTTTAATTTTGTAAAAGTTATCTTTTTTAGATGCAAGCCCATAGTAAGTTTTAATTTTGTAAAAGTTATTTATTTAGATGTAAAGTATTACATGAACATTATTTGAAAATCAATTATATGTATGTACATGTATCTTGAAAAAAGGTTTGTCAAATTTCAAAACAATGTAGGCCTTCTTCAGGAGGGGAACATAGAAAAGAAATAGATATACTTAATATGTATTTGGTACAAGATAGTATTATTTTTATGTTTGGTCAGTAACATACTTGTATACAAATTGTATTATATAGAAATGAAATAGATATACACAAGTAGTTGGTACAAGACTATTTTTATTTTATTTTTGGTCAGTTGGTCACTTGTATACAATTTAAAATATATAATACCAGTCTGTCCTGATGGACCCCTGTACAGACATTGGAATCAGGATACCTGTATATGATCTGCCAAATAGAACAAATTGAAACAATTCATCTCTCCTCTGTACCAGGTCCACTATACAATCAACTGGTGATATGGTTTTAACAGGTTCACCTTTATCCAGTCTGTTTTCTAAATAAACATGACACAACAAAACTTGTTCATTTTATACCTTTCATTCAATATTAACCCATGAACTAAATAATATAAAGCTGAGAAAAGTTGACAAATTTACTAAGGCAACAACAAAAGAAACAGCGTTCCAGCTGAAGTATATCATTTTTTGTACTGGAAATAAACTGCTTTATTTTATGATGCTTAAATAGTTAATTATTGAAGTTTCAGTACAGTACTTACATTGCTTTCTTTTAAGATCACGCAAATTGCATTTTACATAAAAAAAAATATTTTCTTATGAAATTTTTGCATTGCAATGAAGAAAAACTTGTATGTGACTAAATCCCAGACATTATAATGGAACTGGATTTGTGTGTTTATTGAGTCTAGTACATATATTGGATGATATGCAATTGATATGTTCCCATGGTAAAAGGTAGAATGTATAACCCTTTTAGGATAAAGTATAAATATATCCAGGTGCAAATGATGCTGGCACACATTCATATGGTATGGAAAAAGTGTAAAATACATGTGTTGATATAACGTATATTTAAGTGCAGAAGATTTTAGCTGGTAATGTTTAAGTTTCTTTTTGAAGAGTGAAAATGTAGCATTCCTTTGACTTCAAGCAGCATTTTCTTTCCTTTTCAGTGGGTAATTGCATCTAGGTTAGGTACACCAGTCTGAATTCTTTGCTGTTGGTTATGGGTCATATCCACCTTCCTACTTCTGTTTGTTCATAGATGTGAAATATAAGGGATGGCTAGTACTTTTACACTCACAAAAGTAGTTTGCTTGCCCTCTCTGCTAAACCTGATATTCTTTCCTACACAAATTCATTAACAAATGTAATAATGGCATACCTTTGCAGACATAAAGAATTCAAGACACAAGAACAGATTCAGTATCTATCTGGAATTGTAGTTATTTAATAGATAATCATGAAAGCTAAAAACTATGTGACCACGTGACCAATTCCATCTTATGAGATCTCGAGACACTTACTAGGCAAATAAAACTAAGTCTAAAATGGGTAAACTTTAAAGTTTAATTTTTAATTTTATTTTTTAGATAAGCTGTCATTTTGAAAATAGGGAACTCTTTGTATTTTAGTGCCTAGATTGCAATCAAGAGTCAGAGAGTCAATCTATAAATAGATTGTATTTCGAAGAACAAAAACTTAGTCTGACTTTCAAATAAATCACAGTCCAGGAATATCAAAGTGGGTCAAATATAAATCCTATTGGAAATTATCATATGATCAGTTGTTCTTATTTTCTTAGTGAGTACATTTTCAAATTTACCTATAACTAAAAGTCTTGTGTTTGTGCGATGCATATTTCATCAATTGCCTGTTTTTTCACCAGTCTCAAACCGGAGCTTATTTTGTTTATATGCTAATATCTGCTTTATATTTGTACTTTTTGTCTTTTTCATGTTTAAGTTTTCATAGATATAACATAAGATCTGAATGATTCTCAAATAGTGACCCAGAGGCTACGTAATGTATGTGTGTATGGTGATAGATAAAAGGCCTATTCAGTTTCTTATATTTAATGCACCTTCCTAGTTATTTATATCACATGAGGATTCCAATAGTTTCCATCTTAGAAACAGTGGCAAATGAGTAAGTGGTGTTGGTACGAACGGACATTTAATCTGTTGTTACTTTGTACATATAAGTATGTATCTCCATACCAAATAAGGTCTATTACTATAGTAATAAGATGGACATCTCATTGGTTTCTGTGTGACAGGGACTAACTCCAGTTAGTGGGGATCAATATCAATTGGACATCTGATTTTACTTTTCATGCACTGTGAGTGTTTGTATAATTAATATTTGGAAAAATCTTTAGATTCTTTGGAAAAAGTGTAAAGTACAAGTGTTGATATAACATAGAATGTAGAAGATTTAATTGGTGGGAAACTCTATATCTCTATAGTTTTCAAGTTACACGCCATAAGTATAGTCCCAAGGAGCGGGGTCTCTGTTGAAATTGAAGGGCAAATTTCAGCTGTATAATTACATTGATTATATCAAAACACATTTCAGTGGTTTTCAGTTCAATTAATCAATTTTTATTTTAAGATACTGTAGCAGTAATATCATTTTTGGACCTTTTGGTCACCTCCCAGGGATGAGTGTATTTGTGTTTGGAGTTACAAACATATGTGCCACTTCAAATCGAATAGTGGCAAGTTTTATTAGGCTTTGTGCATTACAGATTGTAGCAATCATAAAGTCTGTGACATTGTTTTATAGTGTGTAGATAACTAAAGTCTGTGTGTTGTTTCGAATTATATTTATTGGAATTCACATAGTGTAAACAAAGTTAAATGTTTCAAGTTGAACAAATTGTCTTCAGACTTTCAACTGTGGCATTTATTACCAGTTAGAAAACATTTACAAAGAAAGAACTAATTTTTCACTGAAAAAAACTGTACTTTTGTAAGAATCTCAGTGTTATTTATATCTCATCTTACCTCACTTTATCAACAACATGTATATTTAGCAATATCAAACATATACAATAAATTGAATTTGAAAAAGAACAAGGCTTTATATACAAACTAATCTATTTGGACATATGGTTGCTGCTTTTAACCCAGTTCAATTGGACAACAGTTACAACTATATTTTGGCTATCAATATCTCAATCAGGTGGGGCACGTATTTATTGATCAAAAATATTTGTCCTACACCTACTTTTATTAACATAAGAATGGTTTCAATAGATTAGTATGTGTTTGAATGTTATCAACAGTAGTTAATAAAGTGTCACGCCAAAATCACCTGCCAAAACAAACAAAATTATTTATAGCAATAAATCTGTAGAAATGATGGATGCATACAAAAAGTTCAGTATAAAATTTCAAAAATAGATAGCAGGTTGAAATTTAAGGTACAGCTTTGCAGTGAACCTATTTTTAGAGGAGATACATGTGCTAGAAACTAATTTAAGTATAGGTTTCAGATAAAGTCATGTTTGTTGATTGTGACAAAAAGTACTGCTACCTTAATATGTTTTAGTTGAAAAGAATCTGTAAAGAAAAAAAAAACAACAATATAAATTGTGTGCGTATATCTCCTTAAATAACTAAGATATTTAAACTCTAATATCAGATTCAGATTTTCCAGGTCACATGTTTGTAGTAAAGTCTGATATTAATATACTAGAAAAAAGTTACTGTCACATGAAAATCATTTGTGTTAAAACTGAGCTATTTTTCAGACAAGAACTGTGCTTCTGCTCCTTATTTCAATCACCCATAATGTCATAAATAACAAGGAATATTTTACTGAAATCTTGCATGTAGTCATCATGTACATATATGTAAACCATGCAGGAACAAATTTCATGGAAATCGGAGATGGCCTCTTGTGGATATCTTGGTGACTTGGAATGGATTGACACTACAATTTGTTTATAATCTTAATGCACATAGTTACAATAAGATTTTTTCTGTCTTTGCTGTATCTTAGGTAAATACCATGTAGCATGAAATGCAATGTAATGAACTTGTTCTAATTATAATTCATAAGGTTCTCCAGGAGAAGTGAGTCTTGTAACACCTTTGCCACCTGTTGTGGAGCTAGCTGAGATCTCCATCATGTTTCAGTGTAAGACAGATAGCTGTGAATATCCATAACCATCTATAATGTGGTATTATCAGGTAGCTATATACATGTTTTATCAAGCCAGTTATATTGCTCCTTCTGGAAATTGTATGAAGAAAAAGGTGTGTATTACTACCAGTAAACAAATGACCAGAACTAATTTCTTAAACTCAGTTGCCACCTATCAAATCATATTAACATCACTTTGTTTATGTATTAATGTATAC
Organism: Unio pictorum; assembly: GCA_030141615.1. Lineage (NCBI taxonomy): Eukaryota > Metazoa > Mollusca > Bivalvia > Unionida > Unionidae > Unio > Unio pictorum. Next base: position 2,796,981 of record JARLTB010000014.1, on the reverse strand, counting down.
TATGAAATCTGTATACAATTACAATATGGAAATTTAAAATTTTGTTTTGTAAAATAAAAGAAAAAAAAGAAAGAAAGATAAAAATATTTTGAGGCTACAGGTGAGTTCAAACCTCAACCTTCGGTGTAGGTGTGCAATTCTTTAACCAACTGAGCAATGCAAACATTTCCAGTTAGCCAATGTAAACACAGCTAGAAATATGAAAGTGAATTTTAAAAAATCAATAGCCAAATATTGATGTTCTTGAGCTATTTTGCTCAGTCCCAAATTTAAAGATATAAGGCTTCATCTGATTGGTTGATAAAATTAGCAATTATCATAATTACACAGGTCACTATGACTTGACCGCTATGTGGTCATTGTAAGATCTTGACATAGGACAGTGGAAGTTGAGATTTTATTTTAAGCTGGTTGATTGAGGTATTACAAAATACATACAAGCCCATATAGTTTTCTTTTGTAAGATTTTAATCATGAACCAAATGCTTAAACATTTGTCAAATAAATGAAATATCTTTTCTAATGCAAAAAATGAAATACACAAGTTGAATAAATACAAAAAAACATTGTCTGCTTAGTTATCTTGATGTACAAACATGACAATACAGTGACAAAATACAATTTGGCATAGTGATTTGTATACAGTCATAAATATTGTTGTTTAGCCTGATCCAAATGTCTTTGTGATTTTCTTCCTGCAAGTATGCATTTTGAGTTTTTAACTGAAGTAGTGTCCTCGTCTTGTACAGAGATGTGGGTTTGGCTTTTAAAAACAATGCTTTTCGCTGATTGGCTGTAGACATACATCACACATTCTTCACTGTTCTGTATTATTGTTCCTTATGAATGAAATTCAAAATATGAGTAAATACAAGAATATTTTTAACCTATTAGTTTATTAAACTATTTATACTGTTGAATTTAATAACAAAAACTGTTGGTTTTTTTTTAATTCAGTGAAAAAATGCGTGAAAACTTGTATAAATGGTTTTGATGTTTAGACAGTTTACAAAGCATTGATTTTGGTTCATACTTTGTTGACTTTACAAAATAATAATAGTCAATCCTTAACTAAACCAATTTAGCCAAAATTGCAGTTGATGAAGAAGAAAACAAAACCGTTAATGACCAGACAACACTGTATAAAAAGGTACCTTTACAAATATTTAAGTTATACTTAAATACAAGTAAAAGACGTAAAATGTATCCGTGTCACCTTTACAATATCTTTACATAACAAAAAGATGAAAGTTCATCTTTAGTCACTGTAAAGACTATAAAAGCAGTTGAGTTGTCTTTACAAAAATAAAAGGCATTGAATGTCTGACTTTACAGATATTAAATCCAAACTAAACTGCAAGCTTTTTGCCTCATGTTTACATACTTTAAATGGTTTATCCACTTTGCTTCATTTAACTTAAGGACAGATGGTATAGTTAGGTCAACGAGATAGATTTGTTTAATGGGACTGTTCCAGCAAAGATACAAGAAATCCAGATAAAAGAGAAAAATGAAAACAATAACAAATGATCAATAGTTTAATAAATTTATTGCAATCATTACATCAAAATGTACAGTTAACATCAGAATCAAACAGTATCTTAATTGATATATTTTTATACATGTTAATGGCCAATATTTTTAAAAGAACAACAAAGGGGTTAAATAGCTATTAAAGAAAAGCAATTATTTGGGAAATACATTTTATTAATAACTCTATTGCCAAAAATATCTAACAACTAGTCAATGACACATTAATCAGTTCCATCTCTTGAAATCAATGAATTATTCTTTGTAAATTCTGAATGAGTCGTTTGCTTGGTGAAAACTTTACTCAGAGAATATTTCTGTGATTCTTGGATTTTATATTTCAGCATAAGAAATGCCTTATAACAATTATGGAATACAAATTATATGAACTTGATTGTAAGTTATAAAATTCAAACGATAGGGCTATAAACATGTTTAAATATAGAGTAACATGATGCAGAAGCCGAGGTATTTGTATATTTAATAATCTCCTATATAGCCGCATTGTTTAAATATCAGTAATGGTCCTTTACTTTTTTCTCGTTCAGGTAAGTTATACATATGCATTTTCATTACATTTTGTGTGTTATCATGGGCATAGTTTCCCACACGTTTTTCGTTACCAGATTCGTTTAAGTTACACATGTGTGTACCAGTGCAATTAGTGAAGTGAATCAGTCTGAATTTTATAGCTGATAGTCAATTTCACATAAACAATAATCGATTAAATTCAGTTGCTGAGAGCAAATTTTCAGTTTTGTTTCTTATACAGCTATATTTTTGCTCTCTAGGACAAAATGTAAATAAATGAAATGAATGATTTTTTTTTATCGATATGCATACAATTAACCAAATAAAAATGTTACATTTTTTAAAATTGTTATATGTTATTTGTGTTTCACAACTTTGTTAACTGAATACAAATGCCTATGGTTGATCGACTTTATGAAACTGATATACTGTTGGAAGCCCATAATTAAACACATTCATTAGTATGTGGTTTGCCTATCGCTGAAATTATGAAGAACATGCTTTGCTTGTTTAGTCAGTTTTTACTAATATTTTGATAAAAATATGTAACATTTCAGTTGGAAAAAAAATATATATATAAAATACTCATATATATTAATTCAACAACCACAAAATCAAAATTGCATAATTCTGATGACTGATATGTTTCAAACACAACACTGACAATTGGCAAAAAAATCTAAACTACTGCGACACACACAAAAACATTCTTTTATTTACTGTTACAAAATATACATCCACAAACTAAACACATGATTTCATGAATGTAACAAATAGAATGATTTAAAATTCTAGATATAGGATTTTCAAGAAAAAATTATATTATGCAAAAAACAACCACTCTGTGAATGCATTTCTAATAAAGTCAGCTTCCAATATGTACATAATATAATAAAAAGATAATATATATATATTGATTAAGCGAATAACTGGCTTCTAAAAGCTATTTCCTGATTGTTGTATAATTGTTTCCGATTTACTGAACATTTATTTTTTAAGTCTCAGTGCTTAGTTTTTCCTTTCTATCAATTACTGTTTTATTATGATCAATGGTAGATCCACGCTATGTGCCATGTAAGCAATAAATGTGCACATTTTCACAGAAGTTTCTTTACCAACTTTATGCAAGTCATATATGTGCAGAGTTTCACACAAGCATTGTGTGTACCAGCTTCATGTAAGTCAGACATGTGCATGGTTTCACAAAGGTTTCCTGTGTTCCAGCTTCATGCAAGTCATACATGTGCAGAGTTCCACACAAGCATTGTGTTTTCCAGCTTCATATAAGTGATACACGTACATAGTTTCACACAAGTTCTGTGTGTACCAGCTTCATGTAAGTTATACATGTGCATGGTTTCACACAACTTCTGTGTGTACTAGCTTTGTATAATGTATACATGCGCATGGTTTCACAACATTGTTTGGTTGGATTTTAAAAGAATGTGCTTGTAACAATTAACATTTCAATTAAATGTTCTTAGGCTTTAGTTATTTAAAAACCAGACATACATAAATATATTTCCATCAAAAACACAATTTGCCTTTAAGAAGCCAACAATAAACATTTTATCTACATCAGCAAATGTACAGCTGAATAATACTTCTTCAGAACCGGAATATTAAAGTCTTACATGTTTAGTCATATACATCACAATGTTTTAATTTATGACACATGTAAACACTTAGAAAAATATTACTAGTCCATTAAAAATATAAATTGTAATAAATTCCTGTTAATTTGCTTACCTTAAAATCCCTTTATCTTACACAAAATATCTATCAAAAGGGCAGACAGTTATGACTTTCTTGCTTTTGATTGTTTTGTATGCATAAACAAACTTTGACTTAATTCTTTGCACAGGTATAAATGCAGCTGGTACCTCTCTTTCAAATGAATCACTTCTTAAATCTACAACTGGTTTTCCATACATATTTTTAAGTAACTCAACTAATTCTCTAAACCAAATAACTTTTGCTATTAAATGCAAACACAATTTCCCATCCAAAAACAGATTGTGCAACAAAGTTTTTCAATCTGACCTGGCATTGGGTCAAATCAATCGTATTACAACCAGCAATCTTACCATGTAAATCAGACCAATGAGTCAGTATGACTGATGATCTATAACTCCCTCCATGTCTAGTACTCAATATACTACCATTTATCGATAGCTGTCTAACAGATCTCAATTCTTTCAAAAATATCAAGAAGAAATGAAACAAATATCAAAAATCATTTGAAATAATACAAATCTACAACTGTTCAGAAAATGTTAGCTTATCAAAAATGGTGAATTAAGCGAATAACTGGCTTATAAAAGCTATTTCCTGATTGTTTTATAATTGTTTACGATTAACTGAACATTTTTATTTTTCAGTTTGAGTGCTTAGTTTTTCATTGCTATCATTTAATGTTTTATTATGATCAATGGTAGGTCCATTGCTATGTGCCATGTAAGCAATAAATGTGCACATTTTCACAGAAGTTTGTGTACCAACTTCATGCAAATCATACATGTGCAGAGTTTTACACAAGCATTGTGTGTACCAGCTTCATGCAAGTCATCCATGTGCATGGTTTCACACAAGTTTTGTGTGTTCCAGCTTCATGCAAGTCATTCATGTGCATGGTTTCACAAATCTTCTGTGTGTACTAGTTTCATGTAAGTCATACATGTGTAGAGATTTACACAAGCATTGTGTGTTCCAGCTTCATATAAGTCATACACGTACATAGTTTCACAAAGGTTCTGTGTGTACCAGCTTCATGTAAGTTATACATGTGCATGGTTTCACACAACTTCTGAGTGTGCTAGTTTCATGTAAGTCATACATGTGCAGAGTTTCACACAACCTTTGTGTGTTTCAGCTTCATATAAGTCATACACGTACATAGATTCACACAAGTTCTCTGTGTATCAGCTTCATGTAAGTTATACATGTGCATGGTTTCACACAACTTCTTTGTGTACTAGCTTTGTGTAATGTGTCTATGCGCATGGTTTCACAAACATTGTGTGGTTGAATTTTAAAATGAATTTGCTTGTAACAATTAACATTTAAATTAACTGTTCTTAGGCTTTAGTTATTTAAAAACCAGACATACAGAAATGTATTTCCATCAAAAGCACAATTTGCCTTTAAATACCAACATTAAACATTTTATCTACATCACAAAATGTACAGCTGAATAGTACTTCATCAGGACCGGAATATTAAAGTCTTACATGTTTAGTCATATACATCACAATGTTATAATTTATGACACATGTAAACACTTAGAAACATATTACTAGTCCATTAAAAATATAAATGGTAATAAAGTCCTGTTAATTTGCTTACCTAAATATCCCTTTATCTTACACAAGATATCTATCACAAGGGCAGACAATTATGACTTTCTTGCTTTTGATTGTTTTGTATGCATAAACAAACTTTGACTTAATTCTTTGCACAGGTATAAATACTGCTGGTCCCTCTCTTTCAAATGAATCACTTCTCCAAACTACAACTGGTTTTCCATACATATTTTTAAGTGACTCAACTAATTCTCGAAACCAAATAACTTTTGCTATTAAATGCAAACACAATTTCCCATCCAAATACAGATTGTGTAACAACGTTTTTCAATCTGACCTTGCCATGGGGTCAAATGAATCGTATAACAACCAGCAATCTTACCATGTCAATCAGATCAATGAGCCAGTATTACTGATGATCTATAACTCCTTCCATGTCTAGTACCCAATATACTACCATTTATCGATAGCTGTCTAACAGATCTCAATTCTTTCAAAAATATCTAGAAGAAATGAAACAAATATCAAAAATCATTTGAAATAATACAAATCTACAACTGTTCAGAAAATGTTAGCTTATCAAAAATGGTGAATTAAGCGAATAACTGGCTTCTAAAAGTTATTTCCTGATTGTTGTATAATTGTTTCCGATTTACTGAACATTTATTGTTAAGTTTCAGTGCTTATTTTTCATTGCTATCAATTAATGTTTTATTATGATCAATGGTAGCTCCATCGCTATGTGCCATGTAAGCAGTAAATGTGCACATTTTCACAGAAGTTTCTTTACCAACTTCATGCAAGTCATATATTTGCAGAGTTTCACACAAGTATTGTGTGTACCAGCTTCATGTAAGTCAGACATGTGCATGGTTTCACACAAGTTTTGTGTGTTCCAGCTTCATGCAAGTCAAATGTTAAATGCTGGACAAACAATCAAATCCAACTAGAATATATTTTCGAGGCAGACATAAGAACACAAATGTGATTTGTTACTCTGCAATACACATAAATACCAAAAGTGCTCAGAGATAATTGTAATGTATTAGTTGTGTTCAATGGACATTAAATTTGGTGTAGCGGTGACATAGATATATTTAAATTCAACAACTCCCTTTCAGTCAACCCCACCCGGATTTATAAAAATAAATGTACATGATATTCGATCACGATATCGTACACGTTGTGACAAAATATTCAGTTAATAGCAGCAGAGGGGGTGCGACCTCAAGTTGGTTCAATTTCGTAATACTTTTGCAATATTCTTGATAAGTTTTCAGTCCGAGAAAAACATTAAACTAACCTATTTAAACAAACCTCAACGTTGTCATAATACCGTGATCTTTTAAAGCTATTTATGCCATTTAATCTTTTTTTTACGAAGGTTTATTTCGGCATTTGGCCCTTCAAAATATTGTCTGTTCACCCCTTTTGCTGCTAATGTGAACAGTTTTAATTTATAGTCAGTTGCTATTCGAATAACTGTGCATAATGACTTTATCGATTAGTTTTACATTATGTTTTAGTATATGCCCAAAACGTCATACATGCCAAATCACCCGAATCATAATTGATCGTGAAATATAATCGTCCTAAAATTGTTGGCTTTTGCTAAAACCAAATATTATTGATGTTTTACAATGTAGTTTCTCCCTTGAATGAAGAACAAAGACCTGCCAATTTTCGCATTTATATGATTTAAACCAAAGTTGATCGGAAACTTAAGTAGCTCAACCAATTTAAGTAGAAAACTGGAATACAAGATCTGATGACATCAGGCACAACCTAATATCAAACACGAAGCTCTATCCAATTGTCTTCAGCCCAAGTTCTTCTTTTAAATAATTTTTGCACGCCATCTGATAAATTACATTGAGCCTATGCCTATTTCTTTTTAAGACGGGCTTTTTGTCTCCGATTTACTTAAACTGCGTGCCTGTCTCTCTTTATTCCCTTTTGAATCTATTTGTGCACGACATGAGAATATTGTTATTATTAGTTATATCTGTATTGGAATTACATGAAGCTTATGTAACATAATTAATGGGTAGTACCTTTTAACTCTAAACTGAAAAACTAAATGTTGTTAAAATCTAACATTTTGAGTATTTCAAAGCATGGTTTATGACAAAAAGATTTATAATAGATCATTTTCTTCCTGCCAAACTTTAGTTAGACTGAAATAATGGTGAAATTTATGATTAATGGTGGCATTGACACTTAATAGCTTACAAGCATCTATCCTGTGTCAATGGTATATGTAATTATTACTTACGTGTTTCTGAAACGAAAATAAAGGGGTGTTAATTTCAATAGTATCTGAACTGGAACTCCCTATTGTTATACTACTGCAATATGATATATACATTTTCGAGTTACCTCCTTTAGACTTAGGATTTATTAACAATTATTGTTGGTGTTTATTGACATACACCATGCAAAGTCTGTTACGACCCTCTGCTCTAAAAATAAGGAACAGAAAAGAACAACAAGCAACAAGCTTTGTAAAAACAAACACAAAGTATTTCCTTAGAATACTAAATTAAAATGAATAAATGAAATTACGGTATTGCTAATTAAATCCAAAATAATCGTGGTATTATAGACACAAGTCCTAATAATTTAAAGTTCTGAATAATCTTTAGAGAAATGCAAATTAAATCCAGCACTGACGTGTTTGATGTGATATAACCTGTATAATCAGCTAACAGTTTTTTGTTGAAAGACAGTAATAAAATTTCATGTTTTAATTCACCATAAATCTTCTTTTTCTTCTTCTTCCTCTTCTTCTTCTTCTTCTTCTTCTTCTTCTTCTTCTTCTTCTTCTTCTTCTTCTATTTCTTCTTCTTCTTCTCAGAAAGTATGTTGCTAGACTTATAATATATCACATGGAAAAGTCAGGTACACCATGTAAATTTTCGGGTAATCCCAAAAATAGACCCAGACCACAATATAAACATATTTATTTCCCTTAATAATGATCGTGCTAATAAACCCATATACATATATAACTTTTTAGCTATGTATTAGTTCTTTACCATATACCATAATAGTATAATCAATAATTCAGATCAAGTAGAAAATATACTTGATCTTGGACAAGGATAAGTCCAAAATACAAACTTACATTACAATAGCATATGATGAAAATACAAGACATTTATATTTTTAAAAAAAACGTGCTGACAAACTATGCAAGTTAAATATACATAAGAACAATAGAATAGACTATATACTGTTTTGTGATTATGAAAATTAATTCTAGCAAAAGTCCTAGATAAACAGTGATACCGTATTTTAGCTTCATATCATCACATGACTGCACTATAAGACTTTTGACAGCTATAGTGGTTTAGGGGATTGCTTTCGATTGGCCAATAACTTCATCGTTTCTGTCATCTTCATAAACCAGATAATTTCATAACAATAACAACAATTCCTACTACTATTACTGCCAGGTCCCTCGCAAGTTTGCGCTTGACAAAGGAGCGCCCACCCAACACACCCTCATTCGAAAACAAAAACAAGGCTATACTCCGCAAAATATTGAAACCCCATTCATAATGCCCGCAGCCCTGTACTATGATCGTGGAGATGGTAGGACGTTAATGATAAAAAGAATAACGACGATGATGATTTGTCTTTGATCAGCCAATATGTTCATTGTTTTCTCAGCTATCAACTTAAATAAAAAATAAACTACTTATGGGAGTACAAAATGCATGAAGAATACGGCCTCTATTAAGTTCTGGTCATAGTCATGCTCGGCATTTAATTATGCATGTACCTAGCATCTTAATAGGCAAACTCCGATTTAAAGTCGAGTTAAAATATTCTTAATTAGTCCAATTTAAAATGTTTATTTATTTTAAAAATGTAATCAATAAATCATTTTATAGCGTCATATGTTTCATTAGTTATGCATTATTAATTTCCTAAATATGGCTTTGAAATAAAAATATACATTTAAATTCACCTAATATAAGTTCGCCCAGATTAGATCAATGATGTCTTGCAAGTGTAGTGATTGCAGTGGGTGGGGGTCGTTGGTACTAAGCTAAACTTAAAGAAACTAATATCCACTATGACAAACATGATTGTAAACGTATGTATTAATG